>JAHBCN010001401.1:0-119242 GCA_019359885.1 Listronotus oregonensis
TTCACCATAAAAAACGGAAAAACAAAATACACAAGATCAAATGGAAATGACCGAAAACAAAACGATTCAGCACCGGTGTTGACGTCACAGTCGCTGTCTGTTCCCCGCTAAATTTCCAACGTATGTTAAATGGAATAAGCCATCCTTTAATAAATAATCGTTGCTATATTAACACAAAAACCAATTTTTTTGAATACTTTTATTACATTTTCAAGATAATTTTCTAATTTTAATTTTTGAGATCTGGCAATTTGTTTACGTTTATTCGAAACAAAAACAAAAAGATCACTGACCAAATATTGCCTAAAAATCTGGCGTTGGTTGTTCTAGTTTGAGTTCCTTGTTTAAATCCTATAGAAATCATTAAAAAATCCGTCTTTTATTTTTAATAGCTTTTTGTGAATCTTGGACGAAAGAAATTAAGTTTTAGTACTACACAACCCACCTTTTGAAACAATTTAAATAATTTTGGGTAAAAATCTAATTTTTACCCATATTATTTCAGTTAATTTTTTAATTGTATACGCCACTGTGGTATACGCCACTGTGTGTGAATTATAACTACAAAAAGCAAAGCAAACTGATTATTTAAAAGTTTTAAACTATAGAAATTAAAATATTATATTTTTTTTTAAAATGATTTAGCTTGTTAAATAAAGTGAAGAAAATCATTTAATATAAGATAGATTACCCTATTAAAGTAACACATAACAAAATTAAAAAAAAAATTATATTGGATAATGCTTTTTGGTTCTTCATTAAAACCTCTTATATAATACCGCTCTTATAACTCTCCAGCCACCTAACAACTAATTTAAATATGACTTTTAAGCTTAAAAATATAATATTAACCTGTTTTGGGGAGCATTTACTTATTTCCCAAAAATAAATAATAAGATATTAAGAGGATCCGAAAATATTTACCAGAGGTCCAATGTAAAATTTTTACAAAAATGTTAACGGATGGATCCCAAAGTTAATGAAGGGGATTAGGAGTACAGAAAACCCCCCAGGTACTTGTATGGTATTTATGATTTTAATTAATTTTGTCGGTTGGAATATAATAAAATATAATATAAAACAGGGAAAACATGGAAATATTCTAATAAATGTTAAGGAAGCCCATTGAAATTTGTATTTTTATCCTCTGTATTTTATTCTTTTATTAAAAAAATAATTGAAGTGTCTTCTGTTGTTTTAAAAATCAAGTACGGTGTAAATTTAAAAATACGACGGTTTACCGTAAAAATTTAATTTTGCCTTAAATAACAGAAAAGTGTAATATAAAGTGTTTTTGTTATCTGGATAAAATTTTTAAACGGAATTTTAAAGTCGAGTGATGTTTTCCTATTGTTTTTTTTTTAAGTTACTTGGTGTTAATAACTAAAGGACCCCGCACAAATCTTATGGAAATTGGATCCCGTTTAAATCAGCTGAAAAATTGTATAGTATTCTAAAGGGATTCAAGTAATAGTTTAATGGGACTAACCCAAAAATGGATAGTTTTAGAGTTGCCGCGAGACACGAGATACGAGACGTCTCGTTTCGTCTCGTCTCGAACCATTTTGTCTCGAGACAATTTTGTCTCGAATATCGAACAGACGGGTAAAATCCTTCGAGACAAGCTCGAGACGAGACGAGACGAGACATCTCGAAAAATTTTAATGACTTAAAAAAGTGAACTAACTGTAATAGGTAAATCTCCAACAATATATTTCTAGTTTTTAAAAAAATTATACAGGTTGTTTATGATTTAGTGTTACAAACTTCGACAGCAGTTGGATCTTGCAAAAATAAGTTTCTATAAACATAGGTCAAGAAATGCATCGTTTCAGAAATACAGGGTGTTAAAAAAGCTAAAATTAATTGCTTTAAAAAATCCACCCTGTGGTTTTATTATTTTTTAATTATTTTGAATATTTCACTCATGTACATATTTTCCCATAAATAAAAAATAGTATTATGGAAAAATTACAGCGTAAATTCCACGTCGTCTAGGCAACGTGGTTTTTTCCACTACTGTCAAATTGACAATACGAAATTTTTAAATAATAATGACGGTTTGTTAAAGTAATATTTAATTTTAAGTTAATAAACTTTATCTACGTTTTGGATTCGTAAAATATTCTTCCTAAATACCGATTGTGCTTTAAAATTAACCAGATATTTTTTTCTCATGTTGTTTTCTTAAAAATTTCACTTGTCCCTTGGACTCGTGAAATTACGAGAAAACACGCTATCGTGAAAAATTATCGGTTTTTTAACCTTTGTTTACCCCGATAAAACAACTTAAAAATACAACTATTTTGTCTCTTGATTTTTTTTTAAACTTTGCTTTGCTTCAAGAAAAAAATTAAAACCGATTCTTTTTTTATACCTTTTTGAAAAGTAGGAGTTTTACTTTGTCTCTCGAAATAAACTTAACAACTTTGTATTTTAAGTTGTTTTTTCAAAATAATTGTTTTAAAAAATTATGTACAATTAAAGCTTCTTTTTTACTTTAGGACCCTGCGTATTTCCAATTTCGAAACGATGCATATCCGAACTTATGATTATAGAGATTTTTTTGCAAGATCTAACTGTTGTTAAACATTTTAAAACTATTGCTCAAACACCCTGTATAATTATAAGAAAAATTTCTAGAAAACATTTTAAACCCGTGTTTTTTTAATAGAGTTTTTGACTAATGTTCCATTATCTTTTAGATTTTTTTTTATTTTGTGGACATTTTTATGTCACTGATATGTTTATATTTTTATTCTAAATCAAAAAACAAATTATTAGGTTCATTATTTTATTTTTAGTTGCATATTATGGGTGTCCGTAAAGTCTGAAATCACCAATTTTTGAGAAAACTACACAAATTTAAAAAAAGCTCAATCCCCGTCAACTTTTATTTTACAAGGCGTGTTATAAAAAAAAATATATGCATTTATACAGGGTGTTCCATTTTTAAAATATTTTAATTCACTTTCTTATTTATACAAACTTACACAGAATGAACTAAGGAAAAATGTCAAAACATTTTTAAAAGGCAACCGCTCTATAGATCTTTAAAATAAAAAGTAAAAAACATGCAAAGACTATTGCCGCATCCCGAATAAAACGGTGTGTCGGCAAAGTGTACAGGCGGCGCGGCGGCACTTTTTGATGCATATGCAGAGGGTTGTTTTTGAATGTGTTTCTGTTAGTTGAGGATTTGCCGCCATTATATTTTAAAAAGTTTTAATTTAAACTAAAAACCATGCATCCTTCTTATAATAAATACCAGTTTGCAGCAGATTTTGCAATTAGTTTGTAGGTATATAGTGTACAGGGTAAGTCAACGAGGGCGAGGAGTAAAAAATTTAATGCCTTGAATATAAGATGTGTGGTTGTGCTTATGTAAGTATTAGGTATATGGTTAAATAGTATTTAAATTTTAACGATATTTTGAATTAAACAAGGCACGTCCATAAAGTATTAGGGTGCTACAAAAGTATTTTTTTTAATTTAAAATATAATACCTATACCTACTTATATTTTTACAGTTTTGGATTCTATTTATTTAATTCTAGAAATTCCTATACCTACTTCATATTCTATACCCAGAAAGTTACGTAGGTATAAGAATAAAAATTGGTAAAAAAATTGAGAATGAACATTTCTAGAATTAAACATTGGAATTAATAATGTATGTAATGATAAAATATGTGCGCATTTAAAAAATATGTCTTTTTATCACCACCTTGTGCACTGCGCAGACATAAAAATTAGTTTAAAAAATGTGTAACATGTACCTAAAAATAAAAATCGACGAGTGCAAGCATTTTTATTAAACTTCCGAACTAATTTCTATTGAAATTATCCTATACATTACTAATGCACAGTATATTGAAATTAATTTAATTAAAAAAAAACCAAAAACAATAAGACAAACGAGACAAAACGAGAAGAGACGAGACAAACGTTTGTCTCGTCTCGTGTCGACCCTTGTCTCGTCTCGTCTCGTCTCGTCTCGAAATATATTATCTCGAAATTTCGAGACGAGACGAGACAAGGCTTATCTCGTCTCGTCTCGTCTCGCGGCAAATCTAGATAGTTTTTGGGTTATCGCATCGCCCTATGATGTGTAAAATCTTACTCTTTTCAATTATTTTATGCTTATAAGGAGATGTCAAAAAGTGGCATTAGCAAATAATATGCTATATTTAAAAAAAAACTTAATTTTAAAAAATGAATATCTGCGAAAGTAATTAAAATAAAAATTTAAAAATTCTTATAATTGCGGCATAAGCTAAGTTACTTATATAGCCTCAAAAATGCAATTCGCTTGCGAGATTTTTTTTTTGGTTTTTGTAGTCTGAAAAAGTTACGTAATAAAAAAATAATGTAAATCTGCTTTGTATAAGTATGAGTATGGAGATGAAATTAATACAATTCTATATGTAATTAATATAAGAAAATAATACTATTTTTTAGTACGTTTTTTACACCTTCTAAGTGCGATAAAAAAAATCTATCCATTTTTAGGTTTTTGTGCCCATAAAGACTATTTTCAGAATCCCTTTAAGAATACTATACTAAATTTTTACAATTTGATGGGATCCAATTTAAATAAAAAATTTATTAGTTTTTATTTTGTTCAAAAATATAAACGTCTTTTAACTTTATTCTATTCTTTGGGGGTGGCACCTACCAAGCGCGTCCCCGGGTGGCGGATTGGGGATCTGCCAGGTTTTCACGGAATCTGGCTAGTGGCGATTATAAATTTGGGTGGGGAAGATAAAATTCTCAAAATCCTTTGCAAAGGTCGCTGCCGCGGACCACCACCAGTGTCACATCTAGTGATACCTGGTACCTCTCTTCTCTCCTTTCTTAAACTAGTCTTGGGAGATAAGCTTTAATCTTTTCTATCGGGCCCCCCTTGGCCAACCCTTGCTCTTTCAAGCCCCTGCCATTGGGTTTCCAAGGGCTAGGGGGCTACTCATTTTCCCACTACTTTTTCCCCTTCTTCTACAACCCAATCCCAAGGTGGTGAGGACATCCGTGCCGAAGGGATGCTGGCACATGGGAGATGTGTCTTTAACAGGCCCCCCCAGAATACCTGGCGCCCTTCTTGAGTAAGTAGCCTTGTCCCAAGCTTGGCTCTGCTGGGATGGACCTCCTTTTCCCACCACTCGTGGGAATCGTATGGATTCAAAAAGAAAAACAATCCAACTCAGTGGAGGTGGAGGAGGTGTAAGGTCCAAACCTCCTCGTCTGAAATTTAACCTGGACTTGAACCTTTTTTCAACCCCAAACCCAAAAAACCCAGCAAAAGCGGAAGCCCAATCGACGCAGGTTGTCTGGTGCCAGCCCCGGAAAAATTTCAAATTTAACGGCCAAAGCTGAGCTGAACCTTTAAAACCGGCCCAAAGGGGGATGGAAACCAAAGCCTCCCGGAGGCTGAAAAAACCTTGGGGAGCAAAACCGAGTTTGGGGGTCGAACCCAAGGCAAGGCAAACGGAAGTGCTCCGCATCACAGTCACCCTGCCCCAGACAAACCAAGAAAGGCCGGTCTGAGCATGTACAGGTAAAACCCAGTACAACAACTGGGGCAACCTTCAAACAGGCTCTCACAGGCCACAAAATGGCAGTCTCGTTGGACTCGTTCCCGGAAGGAAAACTCACCGCGGAACAGTCCAAACAGATTCAGATGGCGATGACTCGGGAGATCTTTAAGTCTCCAGCGGGGGAGGGGCCGCTTTTGCGGGTAGCTACCCGCAGGCTGGGGTATTTTTCGTAACCTGCGTAAACGATCACGCCAGAGGACGGCTAATAAAAGTTCAAATTAACCGGGGGGGGACGGCCCCCCAAAAGTAGGCCTTTAAGGACGTTGTAAAAACTCCCAAGGTTTGCGGAACCCCATGAAAAGGGGAACCGGGTAAAATTTTCAGTCTGGGGTAAAACAGGATCTCAATGGGGGGTGGGGTTTTCTCACAGCCGGTAGAAACGGGGCACCCCTTTATTTGCTATGGACGAACACGCCCTGAAGGAATTGGGCCAAGAGGGGCTACCAAGCCTTTCTGGGCCTAAACCCAATCACCTTCAGGTGACCAAAACACGCAAACAGGAGTCTGCAGGAACTGCGGGTGCTTCAAGCAAACCTGCAGCATAACAGGGCAGCCACGGCTGTCCTATGCAGGCTCTATCTCGTGGAGACGCAGGACATAGCCCTCATACAAGAACCTTGGCTTTTAAAGGAAAAGTTTGGGGCTTAGGCGAAGCCGAGGTTGTATATGACTCCAACTCTGGTAATGTCAGATCCTGCATATTTATTAAGAAGGAATTACATGCCTTAAAGCTGACTAATTCTGTTCTAGGGACCAGGCGGCGGTAAGGCTGAAATGATATGGAAGGTGTATGGACTGAGCTGTTCGCTTCAACCTATCTTCCATATGGTGCAATCGATCCACCCCATCTGAGGAACTCCGCCAGTTGGACATTTGTAGGCGCTCTAACCTACAGCTCATTATTGGGATGGATGCCAACGCACACCACACTGCTTGGGGAAGCAGTGATATCAACAGGAGAGGTGAGTACCTTTTAGACTTTATTATTTCTGAAAATTTAGAGGTATTAAATAGGGGGAATGAACCTACTTTTGTGACTAGAGCCCGTAAAGAGGTCATCGACGTTACTTTGGCATCTCCGCGTATACGATCCCAGGTAACTCGGTGGTATGTATCTGAGGAACCGTCGCTGTCTGATCACAGGCACAATGGGGGAGTACCGTGATCCGAGGAGCACGGACTGGGAGAAATACAAGGAAACTTTGACCATCAACTGCAGTAACGTCAAAACCAGCATTAGGAATACTACTGACATAGAGCTTGCTTCCTGTGAACTACTGGAGGCTATTACAAACTCTTATCAGAATAACTGTCCTTTAGTAAAGCAAACCGCCAGGAAAAAGTCTACCTGGTGGAATAACGAACTACTGGAGCTAAGGAAAAAAAACCCGCAGACTGTTCAACAGAGCGAAGAAAACGGTGAGTGGGATGAATATCAATCTGCACTCACCGAATACAATAAACGGGTCCGTAAGCTAAACTGGATTCATGGAGGAAATACTGCCAGGAGGTTGAAAATACCAGCACGGCAGCCAGACTCCAAAATCCTGTCTAAAGATCCAGTCAATCCTATTGGCACTCTAAAAAAACCAGATGGAACCTACTCTGAACGCGAAACATTGGAGATTTTGCTCCAAACACATCTACCAGGATCAAGAAACTCAACTTAATGAGACCTTCCCAGACGTCAATGTTCCGAATATTCGGCCATTGAAGCGACTGAGAAGTAGCAGAAAATCATAACCTACGAAAAAATCGGTGGGCAATTGAATCATTTGAAGCCTACAAAGCACCTGATGGGATAATCCCAGCACTACTACAGCAAGAAAGCAAACCCTAGTTCCACTGCTTTGCAAACTCTTCCGTGCAAGCCTAGCTACAGCTATTTGCCCAATGCATGGAAGCAGACTAAATGGTCTTCATTCCAAAGGTGGTTGCTCCAGGCAAGGACTTAGACCAATTACATTGTCGTCTTTTATGATAAAAACAATGGAAAAACTGATCGACAGGTATGTCAGGGAAAACTCTCTGACAGAGAGGCCACTCCACAAAAACCAACATGCCTATCAGTCAGAAAAATCATGCGAATCTGCTCATCATCAACTGGTGACCAGATTAGAACTCGCACTGAACAACAAGGAAATCGCACTTGCTGCATTTCTTGACATTGAGGAGCTTTTGATCGAACCTCCTTCAACTCAATGGCCGCGGCTCTTGCCAGACATAATGTTAACGACACCATTTGTAGGTGGATAAACAACATGTTACTTGGCAGACGAGCGCAAACAACGTTATTTAGCAAACAATGAAGGTGTCAGTGGTCAAAGGATGCCCACAGGAGAGTTCTATCCCCACTACTGTGGGATAATAGTTGTTGACGAACTCCTGGTGGAACTGAATAATAATGGCTTCTATACCCAGAGTATGCGGATGACATCATACTACTTGTCGTGGGAAGCATAACAAAACAACCTCGGAGCTTATGCAAAGGGCACTGAGAATTGTGGAGGGATGGTGCAACAAGGAAAACCTTACTGTTAATCCTGGCAAAACTGCGCTAATACCCTTCACTAGACGAAGGAAGCTGGATGATTTAAAATCTCCTCACTTCTTCGGTACCACACTCGGCTCTATGTCCCGGGAGGTAAAGTACCTTGGACTAACTCTGGATTCTAAGCTAACCTGGAATCCACATATGCAGAATGTGATTAATAAGGGCAAAATGGCTCTAATGGTTCAAAAAGAGCTGTGGGGAAGAATTGGGGATTTCAGCCACGCATAGTACACTGGTTGTACACTGCTGTGGTAAGACCCATGATAACCTACGGTTCAACTATCTGGTGGCCAAAAATAGAACAGAAAAGCAGAGCTGGGGTTATCCAAACTCCGAGCGACTAGCATATCTCTGTATAACGGGAGCTATTAGAAGCACTCCAACTGCAGCCATGGAAACCCTACTAAGCTCCCCTCTTGGTATAATTATTAAGGCGGAGGCGAGGATTGGGGCATACAGGCTGAAATGTAACGGCAACTGGTGCTCTGGGCCTGCCCTAGGACACACCAGAATAACGAGCAGTATCACAAACCCAATATTTGAGATGGGCAGTGATACAATGCCAAAACGGATAAATACACACAGAAGTATACAAAACCCAGCTTACCTGGGGCGGTAGTGAGCGATCTCCTGGTCAGTCTCGGAATATGGTTTGGTATACCGATGGATCCAAGACTGACAATGGAGCCGGCGCAGGAATACATGGTATGACCCCCAGGTTCAATGCTTATGCTTCCCTGGGGAAATATGCCACTGTTTTCCAGGCGGAAATATATGCCATTGAACTTTGTCTGCGAGAGAACTTGAGGAGGAGATATAAGGGCAGGGACATTACTATCTTCTCTGATAGTCAAGCGGCCATAAAAGCTTTGGCATCCCAACAAGTCAACTCAAGGTTGATTTGGAACTGTCTGCAATGCCTCCTAAACCTGGCTAACCACAACAAAGTTACACTTTCCTGGGTGCCAGGACACAGGGAATACAGGGCAATGAAAATGCAGACTCCTGGCCAGGCGAGGCTCCGCAGCAATGTTTGTGGGTCCTGAACCTGTTTTGGAATACCAAAAGCCTCGGTTCGTGGCTACATGACTCGGTGGATTCAAACACAACATCAGTCATACTGGAACCACATTCCAAGGCAAAATCACAGTAAATCAATGCTGGACTCACCATCGAAAGCATTGACAAGTGAACTACTAAAACTAAATAGGAACCAGATTGGGATAGTGACAGGATTAATAACCGGACACTGCACCTAAGAAAACATATGCACACTATGGGCATCTATAGATAAGAACCCATTTGCAGACTATGTGACGAAGAGGAAGAGACAGCCCCCACATCATATATGAGTGCCCTGCACTTACATACTGGAGAACAAATCAAAACCTCATGGTGGACACTAACCACCAGGAGGCTGGAGACCAGAAAAGCAGTAAAAGGGCTACTACATTGTCTAAGGTGTCAAACCTTTTTAACTGAAACAAATACACAAGAGATACAACAAGCCCTGTAGGCTGCAGTGTCGAGGCGGACAAAACCTCAACTTGTGTATTTACTTTATCAATCAATCAATCAATCAACTTTTTATTCTGTTTTAGTTTGATTTTCACAGTTCTTTTGGATCGAAATAATCGTTCTCAGGGCAGAGCAGCCGACACCTTCACAGTCTGAAACTCGCTGGCCATCTTATCAGGAAATCCACCTGTTTTTAATAATTTTAATTTATTAGATCTTTTTCGTACTTCAAACTTTTAACATAAATCACGGTTTTGTTTCTGTGTCATACTCTGCGCATTGGCAGGGGTTGGCATCCAGCAATAGTCTCATTTCAGGAAATAACAGAGTTCAGTGTTTGACGCCAACGTGTGTATATGTTATAGTCAATCCTCGAAGCTCCGGCTTTCCTAGGTTTGACTAGTCAATTCTCAGGTCTGACTTGAAGTCTCAGTCAAAGCCCTAACAAATAAAGTTTTTTGGCCTCTGACTAAAAGTTTTCGTCAAACCTAGGAGAGACTAATTTAGTCAGGCAAACATCAAAACTCAATTTAATGAAATCGGGGTTTGACCAGTCAAACTTCAGTTTGTTAAATTAGATGTAATAAAACGATTTTTTTAATTTTAATGTTTATTGTTGTTATATTGTCATGGTTAAAATAAAAAAATAGTCTTTATTCAGACATGGTGAGGCATTATGACATTTAGAATTGCAAAATACGTAAGATCTCTTACATTTACAACTAACCACAACTAACCCCAACTAACCCCAACTAACCACAACTAACCGCAAGTATAAACTTATTTAAACGTGTTACAAGTACAGTCGACGTCTGACCGAGTCTGTCAGTCGCTTCTAGGATCGACTAGGCAAAGCCCGAAACAGATTATTTTACTTTCGACGTTTGACTAAAAAGTTAGGAACTTCTAGGTTTGACTAAAAATACTTTAGTCAAAGGCCGAAATTGTAATTTATTTCGGGGTTAGCCCGAAGGCTTTGGTCAAACCTAGGATAAACCAGTCATTCCGCAAAGAGACTGCATATCGACCTTTGACTCTGACATATATAAAAGTATAAAAAATGCAAAAAAATCAGTGACGTACACTTTTTTCACAATTATTTTTGATAAGGTGTCCTCTGAGACGCCACTGGACTTATTAATTTTACTTTAATGAGTCCTTAATTGGGTTCTTATTAATAAAGGTAGCACTGACAAATTTTAAGAAAATCGGCACAGAGTATTTAGGATTATTCAAAAAAATCTGTTTTTTTTTTAAGTTTAACACCCTGGATCTTAGAAACAATGCATTTTCGGAGACATATTTATAAAAAAAAAATATATCCTTCAATGAGGAATCACCTTCTGAAATTTGGCAGTGCATTTTTTGAACACCCTGTATTAATATTTTCAATAGGCTTGTATACTTACCTCTAACATGTTAAATCTATAAGTATCACATAGGTTTCTACAGCCAATTTCAGTACTCATATACCAACCATTAAATGGTGCTGCTGTAAATTGAAGTCCCCCACAGTCAAACATCATATTAGATACTGCCGGCAGAGCGAACCATCTTAAGTTAAGATTTTCAAACCAACTTAAACTGTGAATAAATAAAAAGGTTTTAAGAAATACTTTTTATTATTATTATTTTTATACTTTTAAAATGTTTGCAAAATTTATAATAAAAGTTGATCAAATAGTTGCAAAAAATTAAAAAAGGGCATTAGCTTTTAAAACTCAGATTTTTGTTTGGAGGGCACCCAAAAAAAAATCAACTTGTTTTCGCAAATAATAAAATGAAAATTTTCTTTACCAAAGTGTGCCCTTTTGTGCAAATATCATCTGGTGTATATTTGGTGTTTGTCTCATGTCTCACTTTTTATATAAAACATTTTAAAAGTTAACGTTCTTGGATAAACATTCTTAATTTTATTAAAAATATATTTTACATTATAGAAAAAAAATTAAAAAGACAGATAAAATATGTTATTTAATACACGTGCAGTATACAGTGTATTTTATTAATAAATGATAATAGCTTTGTTCGCGGGTCCAATTCCGAACCGGTTCAGGGACTATTCGCATGCGCAATATAAATCGCGTCGTTCGCGGTAACACAATTCTGAATTTTTAGTAACAGTTCAGCGTTCGCGGATAACATCGGATTGGTTCGTTACTGATTCAGAATCGGTTCTTGTAGTCCCCGAATTTTTGATGGGATTAAAAGTTCGGTTCTGCTGTTCATGGGCAATATCAACATTCTCGTCATCTGTTTGCTGTTTGTTGGTTTGAGGTGAACCTTAAGAATTTTGCCCTTTTTTAGTTAACCTTAATTCCTATTTAATTTAATTGGAAGTATAAATCGATCCATACAAACCTGTTACTTAAAGTTCTTAATTTTCTTTGATTCTTAGTTTAGTTTATCTTGATTGTGGATTATAAAGCAGTAATATAGTTGTTTATAAATTGATAGAAATAGTAAGTTCATTTATTTCAAATTTAGACCCTTTTTCAAATAAGTAATTACATATTAGTTACTGCGTGCGGAATTATCCATTATTTATGACTAGGTATTTTATTTCTTCTGGTGCCAGTGCCAACAGAAACAAAAGCGAAATAAAAACATTTATTAATAAATTAATTAAAACAAACTTGGTAAAGTCAGGTTAGGTTAAACAGTCAGCTGTTGGAGAAATTCGATTGAAATCCGCGCCGTTCGCGGTAAATAAAAATCCGGAACCGGTATATAATTAGACATGCGCCTAAAGATAATCCTGAACGGTTCAATTCTAGTTCGGAATCGGTTCTTAACGTGACCCGCGAACAAGGCTAATGTAAAAGATCTTCTATATTATACAGTGTGTCCAAATTGGGCCTACATGTTTTGGTAACTCGAGAACCATTAGAGCCCCAGTGTTGGTTAAATTAGAAAAGTTTTAGACAATTTAATTGTAAAATTAAATCTGCTTTCAGATTTTATTTATTTTTTTATGGTTTTTGAAATAATTAAGAAAAACCAAAATGGTGCATTTAAACTTTACCCAAACTTTAGATTTTCATACGGACGCCATATTGGATTTTTACATTTTTGAAAAGAGCTCTTCAAGAGCTTTTCATTGATGTATCACAAATCTAGGGTTTCTTAAGCGTAAGATCTAAAAACGATAATTTTTGTTTATTTGTTAATAGGCTTAGACTAGACTGCGTAATGGCCGCCCCGTTTCATAAAAAACAAATGACACGCATCTTATAATTTAAATTATGTAAATGTCAAAATTAGCGTGCATCTTATTTCTCGTTTAGAAACGCCTTCAACAAAAATTCTAGTTTTGATTATTTTAAGTATTTACAATAATGACTTTTAATTATTCCAATGATGAAAAGGTGGATATGCTGGAAATTTATTTTAAATCTAACAGAAATACAGAAGCTGCAGCACTTGCATACGAAGAACAATTTCCGGAGCGGCAACAACCTAACCAAAGACATTTTAGATTCTTAGTTACGAACTTGTTAGCCTATGGATCTTTTGTGAAACCGAATTCCAAAACTTATACAAAAAATAATGAAGCATGAGAGGCGATTATAATGGAAAATGAGTTGGAGATGATCCCACAACATCGGTTAGAAAAGTGGAAGAACAGACAACAATTCCTAAGTCATCTGTTCATCGGTCTTTACAAAAACACCGTTTTCATCCATACAAACCACGTATTGTCCAGGGTCTTCAGGGGAATGATTTCAATAGACGAATCACCTTTAGTCAATGGCTTATTACTAAATGTCAACAGATACCCTATTTCCAATGCAAGGTAATCTGGACAGACGAAACCCGGTTTACAAATTGTGGAATTTTTAATAGGTACAATTATCACTGCTGGAATACAGGAAATCCACATAATTTAGAAGAAAGACGGCTACAAACGAGGTTTGGCTTTAATGTCTGGTGTGGCAACATAGGTAATTTAAAATGCACCTTTAATTTACGTCTCACAATTAGATAAAACATTTATTTTTCTGTTTTAGACAACCGTTTAATTGGACCATTTATTAAAAAAAAAACTCTGAATGGAGATAGGTCTTTGCTACTCCTGGAAGAACAGATTTTACCGGCCATTAGAAATACAGTTCCCCAAATGAAATGAATAATTTGTGGTTACCAATACATGTAGACCCAATTGAGGACACAGTGTATACAAGTTTTTTTTAATAAATACTACGTCATATTTGTGAACTTTACCTAAAAAAAAAATATAGGTGAATGTAAGTTGCATGTGTTAATGTATACTTTAAACAAAAATATTAAAGATAATTATGCCGTAACCCACACATTAAACTTATCAGCTCAGTAGTTTATTCCATAAAATCAGAGTACAAAGTGGAAATTTGATAATTTATCACAATTTTAGTGTTCACGTTCTGTATTGTTATCTGTTTCGCCGAAGTTAAAGTCAAGTTAGTTAATTTAAATAGAGCTTTTGATCGAAATGTCACGATAGGAAACTACTTTCAAACAAACAAATTACCTTTAAATTATTCTGAGCATAGTGCAGCATTGCAGGCGTATATATATATATATATATATATATATATATATATATATATATATATATATATATATATATATATATATATATATATATATATATATATATATATATATATATATATATATATATATATATATATATATATATATATATATATATATATAAAACAGGTTGTGATTTAATAACGGATAAATTCAATAAAAGAGGAGGTTTTCTTTTTCGAAAAAATCCTCAGACACGTCGATTTTATTTTTGGATCAGGCATATTTTGACATCAAATGTAGATATACAGATTGTCGCAAGAAAGTGTGACAGGAAAAATATTTTTTCTTAAATGGAACCCTCTGTATATTTTTGCATTTTCGGATTCTCCTGAAAATTCTGTATATGTTTTTTGTATAATGTCATATAACTATCTTTAACTGTTTACGAAATAATTACGTTTAAATAATAATTATAACACTTTATTACAACAGAAATTAATTAACTACATTCCACATGTTTAAAATGTATTTAATTAAATGCTGGAAGTGGCCGCCATTAACAGCATTTCAAATCAGGATGAACTATTTATAACCAGTAAGACAAATTAAATATGCATAATTTTAGGTACTGGGCACCTGAAAATTTACACTGGTTTAGGAAAAGTCATTCTCAGAATTATAAAAAGGTGAATGTATGGGCAGGGATTATTAATAACAGAGTAATTGGACCATACTTTTTTGAAGGAACTTTGATGGGACAGCGTTATCATGACTTTTTAACAGACATGCCAAATCAAGAATTATGGTTTCAACAGGATGGGGCGCCTCCCCACTATACTGCTATTGTTAGAAGATTACTAGATGATGTTTTCCCAAATGAGAGAATATGCAGACGTGGATCAGAAGAGTGGCCACCTAGATCACCCGACCTTAATCCATTGGACTACTTTCTTTGGGGCTATGTCAAAAATGAAGTGTACAAAGATAAGCCACACACGCTTGATATCCTTAAAGATCGCATGCGTAATGCAATTTGGAATATTTCTCCAGACACAGTTGAAAATGTACAGCCAGAATTTATCGATCGCCTGGGGTACCGCAGAGCTGTTAATCGCGGCCACTTCCAGCATTTGATAAAATAAATTTCAAAAATTTAAAATGTAATTAATCAATTTAAGTAGCAATAAAGTGTTAAAATTATTATTTAAACGTAATTATTTTGTAAACAGTTAAAGATAGGTATATGACATTATACATAAAACATGTCCAGAATTTTCCGGAGAATCCGAAAATGCAAAAATATACAGAGTCCATTTAAGAAAAAAATATTTTTTCTGTCAAACTTTTTTGCGACATTCTGTATATCTACATTTGTGGTCAAAATATGCCCGATCAAAAAATAAAATAGACGTGTCCAAGGATTTTTTCGAAAAAGAAATACCTCCCCTTTTATTGAATTTATCCGCTATTACATCACAACCCTGTATATATATATATATATATATATATATATATATATATATATATATATATATATATATATATATATATATATATATATATATATATATATATATATTATATATATATATATATATATATATATATATATATATATATATATATATATATATAAATTTATATATAATTATATAATATATAATATAATTTAAGTAAACGTATTAATCATAATTTAATATATATTATTATAATATATCTATAACAATTCTTTTAAAATACCTTACTCCAATACGACCAGCTTTAAATTTAAATATTTTTTAAAGTGTTTTAAAGTTAAATTGTAAAAAAAAATCGTAAATTAGAAATTAGAGCAAGTATCTATATTTTGCTTATTATATGCCAAACAAGAACAAAACGTATTACAAGTACAGAAATAGGAGGAAAAAAATCTGTTTAGGGTCTTAAAAAATAATGGGTTTCTAGAAAGGTCCACTTAAGTAAAATAGCTCGTTTTTTCTTTAAAGTTTAAAAGGGATTCGAGATTTGAATAGGGGATCAAGGTGCAACATCTCCTTTAAAAACTCATCATTTTTGTTATTAGATTAACGGCCGAGAGATGATCGCGTTGTTAAATTTAGCAATGGACTTAGCAGTTGTGAAAAGTTAACAACGGTTTAGAATGTTTAACAAAATGTCAGATTTTGACAGGTCGCCTACTAAAATCATTGAACAACACCGACAATGACGTTTTGTTAAACATTCTAAACCGTTGTTAACTTTTAACAATTGCTAAGTCCATTGCTAAATTTAACAACGCGATCATCACTCGGCCGAAATGTAACAACGACGCATTAGCAAATAGAGCAAACTAAAATAAATATAATCAGAGGCCAAAAAATGGTTTGTGACATTTTCAGTAAACCAATCCACCTTAAATTTTTAATTTAAAAGAAATCAATGTATTTTATATGCAAGGTCTCATCATGACATGGGTTTGTCATTTAATTTTTTAGGCTACTTACTTGGGATGAATTAAAGGTACTTCAAGAACATATTCCTTTGGAATATCAAAGTAATCAGGATCATGGCCATTTGCAGACACAACAAGTGGTAAGATATCCCATCGAGTGCCCTTGCCTTTCCAGCCTAGTTTTTGACATACTTCAGTAAATTCTACATTTAAAGGATCACCTAGAAATAATAAAACAAATACATAGTGTGTAGAAAAATTTATATTATCATTGTACAAAAAAATTATTGGAGCCAGAGATGTAATCTATGGTTTTCAATGTATTTTGGCCACCTAATGACAAATCCGTGAATATGGCTAGTACGTTACACTTTTTTTTAACCTTAAAAAAGGGACTAAAACACCAAAAATACAAGCAAAACACCAGCAAAAATAAACAAATTTGTTTTTTATTTTCCAAATGTACATTTACTAAGAAAAGACCATGAAAAAAATAAAAATCCACCTTCAGAATTAATGTGCCACGTGACGATTTTTTATAACCAAAATAATTATTATAGAAAAATTAAATTCATGTAAGAAACCAAAAAGTTTTTATGCGTATATTAATGACAATAAATAAAATATTTGATCCCTAGAACAGTATAACAAAAAATTGAGAAAAGACGATTTTTTTTTCTTTTTTTGGTAGTATAATTTACACCTACCGCCCTTTATATTTGGAAAAGTAAAACCCATGTATTAATATTCTATAATAAGGGCGTAGTTCCAGAAAACTTTTTATTTTATGCTTGTTTTTCGGTGTGGCTACTTTTGGATTTCATCTGTTTTTTTCTGGATTTATTTTAAGCTCTTTTTCTAAAATTTTATACTTAAGGTACTTCACTTCTTTTTGGAAAAGATGACACTTTTTTGGACCAAGCTTCAGCTGCGAGCAGTTCTTAGCTTCTAAAAAACCTCTTGAACAGTCTTCAAGTGGCCGTCAAATGAATTACAATGTCATCTTGGTAGAATAAGGATATTTTCCAAGTTAGCCCTCGTAATGACAACTCCATCAAGCATTCAAAAGTACCAGGGGCATTGCATAAATAAGCAGGGACGTGGAGCTAATGGCATAACATTAAATAACCACAACTCAGTTCCGGTCAAGAAAGCAGATTTTTGCTTATCTTCCAGGTAAAGTTGCCAATAGCCACTTTTGAAACATTTTTCTTTCATTGATTTATCCATGGTTTTATTTACGAAGTAATTTTAAAAAGATAACCTGGAATGTACCGTGCAAAACGAATCCAATGGTGTGAAAATGGGCACCCTATATATTCTTCTTTTTCTTCTTCTTGTCTGGAAGTCGTCTAGATTTACTACCGGAGGTAGCGCAGCCCCTTGGGCTATTTGTGCATAATCTCCCATTATTTTTTAAACCAATCCTCCCATTAGTCTTGTTCCTTCTACAAGTCTGTATAACCCCGAGACCGGTTGGTTGATATATTCCTGTGGGCTCATTTCCGGTTGTCCAAACAGTGTCTGTCTTTTGTAATTCAACGCTTCACATTCGCACAGGATATGGTAATGGTGTCGCACATTCTGCAACTTGGGTCCCCATTGTTTGAGCCTATTTTGTGTAGGTGTCCTCTTAGGCTATCGTGCCGTTCCGTCTTACTCTACTAAGGCTTTCTCAGAATTCCTCGTGTGTGTTTCGGATTCACTCTCTGGTTTGCCCTCGTGCTGTGTTTTTGGCCACTCCAAGGGCAGGTTCTGGTTCAAAGTATGGTGTGGATGATCCCTGTCTCACTAGCTCATCCGCTTTTTCGATGCCTTCTATTCCTGAATGTCCTGGTACCCACCGAAGAGTTACCCTGTTGCGTTCTCCTAGGACTTTTAGTTCTCTTTGGTATTCCCATGCCAGCTTGGACGTTACCTTGGGGTGTACTAGTGCCCCTATATATTGTTAAAGTGTCATGAACAGCAATCAGCTGTTCATGACACTTTAACAGACCACACAGACCACATGCAAAGTTCTTTTTTCCTAGTAAATGAGAACACAGTTTTTACTTTGTTTACTATCACTATATTAATTAATTTATAAAACAGTGACTGCAGTTTCGTAGTACTACTACATTATCAAACTGAAAGCTTTAAACTACAATCTAAACAAACCCAACTTATATATCTTAAATTACTATAATAATATGGGCTCTCCACTTAGTCCCCTTCTTGCCGAAATTTTTATGTCTAATCTGGAGGAGTCTTTTCTGAAAACTAAATACGCAGATAATATACAATTTTATAGATATGTAGATGATATACTTGTCTGTTTTACAGGTAACGATAATGATTTAAAAGATACATTAAATCAACTGAACAACCACATAGTAAAGTAAAATTTACAATGGAAAAAGTAAATAACCGAATAAATTTTCTAGATATTTCTATTTCAAAAGACAACAATAGATACACCTTTGATATTTTTAGAAAACCAACATACACCGATACAACCATACCAAATAATTCATCACATCCATTTTCACATAAACTTGCCGCCTACAGATCTATGATACATAGAGCATTCTCCATTCCCTTAGATTATAACAGTCTCACGAAAGAAATTAATACAATTAAACAAATTGCAAAAAACAACGGCTATAGTTCTCAACTGATTGACAGACTAGTGAATAAAAAACGTAAACAAAACACAACACATCAAATATACCCACTCATAAAAACAAAACAAGATAAAAAATACACTACATTAACATATTTTGGAACAATTTCAGATAAAATAGCCCATATATTAACAAGAAACAATATTCAAGTTGCCTTTGAAACATCATATAAACTATCACAATTATTTTTTAATGTAAAAGAAAAAAAAACCCCCCCGCTTAAAAAATCAGGGTTTATAGGGTTAAATTGTGATGAATGTAATAGCCTATATATTGGACAAACTGGCAGAAACTTTATAACTAGATATAAGGAACATAGGTCATCATTTTTATTAAAGAAACATAATTCAAATTTTGCAAACCATTTTATAGAATAAGGACACTCTTTTCCAGATGAAAGTAAATTAAAAATATTACATTACGCGCCAAAAAGCAAAAAACTCAATATTTTAGAATCCATTGAAATATTTAAGTACCATAAAAACCCTTCAATAAACTTATTAAATGACCATACCGATCTTCGGAATTCCCCACTCTATGCCGCTTTATTATAGTAATTTAAGATATATAAGTTGGGTTTGTTTAGATTGTAGTTTAAAGCTTTCAGTTTGATAATGTAGTAGTACTACGAAACTGCAGTCACTGTTTTATAAATTAATTAATATAGTGATAGTAAACAAAGTAAAAACTGTGTTCTCATTTACTAGTTAAAAATGAACTATCACAAACTAACGGACACCTCAATTCAATATTCTTTTTTCCTTTTTTTTAAAGTCTCGGATTAATTTGTTTATATGCAAAATAAATAATCAACTTTTCAAAATGAAAAAAAAAACAAGAAGCAAAAGCACCAAATAAACCATTTTTAAAAGTTTCGACGCGAGTGAAAGCTCGGGAAAGCTAGTATATTATTGTGAAAAAAACTACTATATTGATTGGCCCCAAATGTTTTGTGATATTTTAACATATTGATTTTTTTTTTCTCAATATGTAGGACGTAGGTCTAAACAAAAGAAATCAAAAATAAAGAGAAAAAATTTAGTTTTTTTCGTCTTTTGTTATTTATTGCCAACTAACAGCAAACAATTGTTTTTAACTTTTCAACCAATCCCATCTTACGTAAAATTTAATTACAAAACTTTTTCGTTTTATAAAGTTCTCTTCTACAATCAAAATTTGTCGAGTTATAGAGAATAAAACTACAAAAAATGTTGATTTTTTAGGAAAATTTCACATTTCGATTTTTCACGCCTTATCATTATTGTTTTTCAAGTAATCCCGGATACATTTTTGCAAAAATCTATTGGCCCCCTTAAAATACTTATTCCTAAACAAATACCGCCCTGACTTTATTTTGTCCTTATGGTTTTAAACGAAATATGACTTTTTTTAAAATACCCTTAGGCTATCTTGGGGTTTAAATTAAGGAAACAAAGTGTATTTACTTTTTCCTGTCTGCATAAAAGAAGCATGAATATTCATAGCTGGTTTAGTTTTCAATTTACCATTATTATACCATATTTTTTTTGTACAAATTAATTTTTTATGTTGTGCCATAATAATAATAGTATTAAATATTTCTGTTAGGACATAAATGTACAGAAAGCAATTAAGAAAAAAAAATATAATTATGGCGTAAAAGTTTCAGAGGGTGGTAATACCGCAGCACCCAGACCTCAGTAGGTCCTTTTTACTTCCTCTTGTAGGCGGAAGATTTACGGCATCCAGGCAAGTAATATTTAAAATATTTTTTACTAAACCCGAGCCCTCTTACCAAGTACTGAACCATCTGGTTGTCGATATCCTGCATAACTAATAAGTTGTGGGTTCCAAACGCGGTAGTCGTGCTTGTCATCAGTTCGTTGAGGAAAAATTGTTATTGCTGATCTAAAAAATAAAAATAAAAACAAATTAAAACTATACTGTACTGTTAAGAAATTGAATATTACACCTAGTCTAAGATTCATATTAGGGAAGAGTTTCACCCATCTGCCAACTGAATGAGAATTATTTTTTACCAAATATAGTATGCAAACAATTTATTGCAAATGGGCTGCCTAGAAGAAATTAAATTTTTGAAACTTTCTGTATAATGTCAGTTCTTATTTTTTCATTTTACATGATAGTACTAACATATCACTTAACTTTTTTTTTATTAATTCTGTAAATAAAGTTTTTGGAAATTTTTAAAATTTAAAATCGGAAATATTATTAAAATTATAATTTATAAAATTAAAGAAAATACATTTTAGTGGTATATCAGTACTGTTATGTAGAAGAAAAAAATTTACCTTATACAGAGGGTATCCAAAATTTTTCATTTTATTTATTAATCATAGTCTTGACCATAATTTTTTTAGGCAACCCATTCGCAATACATTTTTTTTACATACTATACTAAAATAGTTTTCAGCCGATTAGCATCTCGTACTAATAGCCTCTTAAAAGTAGCTAGCTTATTTTTTGCTATTTTGTTGCCTTCAGAATTTAACAAAGCCATTATTGCTACTTTTTCATTAATAAACAATAAATTTAAACTCTATAAACCTATTTTCATGGCAGAAAGTGTTCATTAAAATTTTATAGAGTTCGTATACCGAAAAAGGCAATATTTCGTGTTTTTTAAACTGCTGAATTAAACTTGGCTTGCAAAATTAACGTTACATTTTATACAATATTTTAGGGTATTTTTTTAAATCAATTTAGCTTAATGTGCTTTTATTTCCCACGAAATAAATAGGAAATACATGGTTTTTCCAGTTCGGTCTATCTTTGTGTTTCCCTGTGTCTCTCTGTTAACACCATCGCTCCCGAACAAAAGTAGATATTAAATTTAAATTTGGTATGCCCAATTATAATAGGTTATAATCCACCCCAACAAAATTTTACAGGAGACGCAAATAACTACAATGCGCAATGCTAAGAGCTACTCTATACTTCGTCGCAAAAGTCGTGAAACGCGAGTGTAGATGGTTTCGCCGCTTTCCCCATTCGATGTCGGTTTTTTGGTCGACTACAAAATAAAATAATAAATGTAACCGTTAATAGTGCAATTGTAGAGGATTATATTTCTTGGCGCAGAGGTCTGACGCAAATCTCGACCAAGGTTCGCAGCCGCAATTTGCGGGCGAGTGTGGAGCCACTATAAAAAACGTATGCGCGATTTGTTGGGAAATGAAGGTTTTATACTTTTATTTTGGTTTATAGCAGTTTACGGTAACACATAATTTTATGCCATTCGTGCAAAAATATAAACTATCTTTTTTTTTTTTTTTTTTGGTGGGGATTATGACTCGTTAGAATGAAAGTATCGATATGTAAATACTTCAGAAGAGTAAGCGACCTATTGTTTTAAACGATTTTTTTAAAGGGAAAATGATGAGATGGGTAAAGGTTTAAATATTTAATGCAAATGGGTAAAAAAATGTAAATTTTTAATACATTTTTTTGTCCTGTTAAATTAAAATTGTTTAACGCTAGATTTTCTTTGTTTTTAAACCAATAGATGTTATAAAATGGGGGCCAAGGGAAAAGCTAGAAAAATCATTTAAATATATGGTATTTTTAAGGTTTTTGTGTCCTGAAATTTAAAAATCGTATTTTATTAAAATATACAATTTAATTTAACACAATGTGGGTTGTTATTATTTTTTTTTCTTGGTTGGTATTAATTTTTTCCCTTTTTAAATGTTTTAAATAAAAATTACATATATTATTGATTGACATCAAAATTTTACATTAAAAATAAAATAAACACAGCATATTGTTGGAACTTTACGCACATTTTAGAAAATTACATTTTGCAGGGGGGTAGATTAGGGATTAGCGATTTTAGGAACCCCCCTCCCTAAAGGGATAGAATGCTGGGTGAAAGTTTGTATGGAGCTTCGTCATTTCTGGACTTATAACTACAAAAATGTAACTACTCTATTATTTATCAATTTTTTACGAAAACAAATCATTTAATGTCAGTGATTTTGTAGATCGTTCATAAAAACATATTATGTATTAACTCAATTTGTGACGGAGCGCGGGGAGCATGATGTGATGTGACGCGATGGAGTGGGAGGAAAAGGCACACAATTTAGTATAACTACTCAAACAGTCAAACACATAAAAACAGGTGTCGGTGTTGCACGTATATTTTCTGAGAGAAAGGGAAAAATATCAAAACAGCCAAAATCGTGAAGCCCGGGAGGGGGAAGAGCTAGTTTGGTATTTAAGCCTAGAACAAATTCTACGTAGTTTTGTTCTATATTTTTTTGTTACATTTTTTGACCACCCTGTATTAAAGAATTAAATTAATATAATTTGTTTTAAAATCATTTGTTTCCAAAACAATCTAAATTTATCTGTGAACAAAGATTCATTTTAAATTAGATATTCCTTAAATTAAATGTTAGGCGGAAATTAAGAAAAACAAACCAAAAGCTAGTAGAATCTCTGGCTTACTGTAAACATCTCTTTTTAGGGATAAAAGTTTCCGGAATCTAAATCTCAGCAGGGAAATGAGATGCCACGATATAAAGCAATAAATTGTTTCTGTAAAAACACGCATAAATAAACAGTAACATCCAGTATAAGTAATCATGCCGTTTTAATTTTAAATTTGATTAACCTAGAAATTTTAGATTATTGTGTATAAAAGTTTTAAAAAAATGATAGCCATAAGAATGCTGACTGCAGTGGTTTCGAAGACCAGTCCTGCTTAAATATAGAAAGTTGCTTTATCACCAATGTAATTACAAATGCTCAAAAAACTTGTCAGATTATTGACCATAATTTCATCCGATCAAAATTTAATCGGATGGTTGTTATCTGCTCAAAATGACCAGGATATACGTTTAAGACTAAAAACTTTAAGTTAATCCCCTTATTTTGCTGAATTGGAGTTTCTCGGGCCGATGTACGACGGTAAACACGAAAGTATAACTTTTGTACTTGGTTGAATTTTAAGGTTAAGAATTTTAATTTTTTGTGTTTTGTGGCTATTTTTTTTTGTTTTGAGCAATTAATCAATTTGTTTTGCAAAATAAAGAAAATAATAGGTATCAAAGTAGTCAACAGAAGATCATAATTATGTTTTACTTCAAAATTTTATCGGATCAAAATTGGATTACTTTTAATTTTTTTGTAGCATAAATGACTGCGGATTAATATTTTAAAAATTTTTGACAGATGAAACCTACATCTGATCCACCCTGTATATATAAACGTAGTCATTAAGAGTTTATAACATTTTTTAGATAGTAAGGTAAAGTCAGTATTACCATTCTTTAGTGATGAGCAAAGCAAGACCAAGACCAAGACCGGGCTAGTCTTGGTCTTGGTCTTGCAAGTCTGGTCTTGGTCTTGGTCTTGCACCACCCGGTCTTGGTCTTGCTCTTGGTCTTGCTGCAAGAGTCTTGCTGGTCTTGCATTTTTTGGTAGTAATAATTTAAACTTAGCAATCTTAAGTAAAATGTATTTTCTTTAATACTTACAAATAAATAAAAATGAAGACTATATTTTCTGCTTTAAAATTTTAAAATATACCTACCAATTTTAACCATACATGTACATTTAAATTATTTGACTAAAAAGCATATTTTAAATGTGGGTTTGATATAGGCTTCATTTTAGTTATATTGAGACACAATCTGCTTTTATACATTTAGTGGCTTATAGAAACATTTTAGTAATAAGAATTATTTAAATTTTATTTAAAGAAGCATATAAAATTAAAGCAAATACAAAACTGTATACTGTGCGAGCAGAAAAAAAAATACTTTTAATTTCCACCAGACGTGAAATTGCCATGAAAATGATTCTGATTTGTAAACATTGATTTCTAATTGAAAAAAAGTTATTTAGGAAGCTTTTCAGTTCAAATAAACTTTTTATTTTCAAATTAGTCAAACATTTGGCGAACAAAGTTTGTATAATAAATACTTTATAAACATTCTGCATATACAAGGTGGCTCGAGAGTGCGACAAAGCTCGATATCTCCGAAACCGTTCATAATGATGAAAAACTGAATTAACAAAAATTATGGAAAAAAAGGGCGTAAAATGTAAAATTATTTTCTATCTACCACTCGAGAAAACTTGCTTAGTTTTAGCTTTTAACCAAAAATAAAAAAAAAATATGGCAAAAAATTCATTAAAAAAATAGCTTTCCTGTATATTATGCTGGGAATTCTTGAACTGTCATATAGATACAATGTCGACGTAGATGGTTTTTTATATATCATTTTCAATTTTGACAAAAATTACGTCATCATTATACTTTTGGCATTGTTTTGACTTTTTTGTCTAAAGCGGAAGTGAAAAATAAAAATCCATTTATATAAAAAGTATTCCTATATGACAAGACCAATAAATTTTTTATTAAACCATTACTTTAACATTTATATCTTAGTTTTAAGGAGCAAACTAATGATGCCACTTCTTACAGTGTGGCACAAAAATAATGTATTTCAAGATTTTGGAAATTTTTTATCCACCCTGTAAGTGGCATCACTAAATAGCTAATTTAAAAAAACTTTAGGAATGGGTAAGTAATTTTAGCTCTATAACTTTTGTACTCCTAGTTATTATTTGTCGTAAACGGTTTGGAGAATTCGATCTTTGTCGGACCATTGAGTCACAATCTTATTATTTTAAAACATTTACTAGTTATCGGTGTTAGAGAATTTTATAAAAGAACAAAGGGATCGATTTAATTATTATTTTAGTAAAAAACCTATTACTCATAAAATAATCGCTTTTTTAGGCAGTTATCGACACATTTTTTGTCATGTCTGTATGAAATACCTCTGTATATTGAATATGAAAATTAAATATTATAATTAAAAAAAAAAAGTGCAAGAGTCTTGCAGGTCGGTCTTGGTCTTGCGTAGTCTTGCACTCCTCGGTCTTGGTCTTGGTCTTGCATATCCCGGTCTTGGTCTTGGTCTTGCAAGGGGAGAAGGCGGTCTTGGTCTTGGTCTCGGTCTTGCTGAAAGACGAAGCCCAAAGACCACTAAGACAAAGACCAGTCTCGCTATCACTACCATTCTTTTGGCGCTGGGCGCTGTAATGCCTGTAACTGTTACCTCTGTTTTTGTAGGCAAATATCGTCAGCCATTTTTTTTCTATAAAGCTGTTATGCTTTTCCTTGGTTCAAGACCATACCTTTTTTGGGTCTCACCATCAACAAGGTACAACGTTTTATTTGTTACTTTTTCTGCTCAGAAAAAAAGCAGTGCTTATAGATATCTAAGGTTTTATAAGGTCGCAGAGTAAAATTTTTTCAGACACCGCTTATTTTTCATCGCAAACATCTACCCTTTTTTAATACTGGTAATAAAATATACTTTTAGAAGACAGATACTGCTAAAATGCAATATCATTTTTTTTAATGTAAACTAAAAACAGAAAGAAAAAAATTACAATTTTTTTTAAGAACAGCAAGATACGGAGTGGTTATTTTTCCTTTTATTCAACGTACTTGATTAAAAAGTTAAGAAACATTATATTAAATTCAAAAAAAATCAAATTTTACTAAGATGGTAACAATTTAAATCTGCAACATAGGATTTCAATTAACAAAAACGGACCGATAAACTAATTTAAAATTAATAAAAACAATAACAAAAAACTGACTTTATTGTAAATATAGAAAATATTTACAAAAGGCGAAGTTGAAGCGAACTTTCTCACTTAACCTAAAAATATAATTTAATTTCCCTACAAATTGAATATAAAAAAAACTATCGCAATAATTTAGCAAAATAACGACTAATACCTTAATAAACATTGATAAGAAACAAGATTACCTCAAAAGATTTTAAGTTAAGAGCTATATTTTTCAAAATAAACAGATCTTAAACAAAGCATACATGCAAACTTGTTCTGTAAAAATAAATTTAAAAAAAAACATATATATTAAAGTTAATATAATATCATTTTTACCCCAAAATGGAAAACTAAAATAAACACTTTCATGAATCCTGTAAAGTGCCTGTGGTGGTACAAATTATAAAAAGTGTTGAATAGTCCAGTGCAAAACTTAAGGTTTCAGGGACTTCATTATAATATTTGGCTATATTAAAGCTAAATGACCTTTCAAAATTGGTGGTAAAGTGTGCAGGTGTACTAACAGTAAATTTATGTCGAACATCCAAATTGTGAGCATCAGTGCGAAACTTTATTTTTTCATACAAGTATTTGGGACATTTGTTGTTAATAATTTTATTAAACAAAAGAGTGAATGTGACATTCGTCTATCGTCCATCTTCAACCATTTAATTTCCTGAATCTTTGCTGATACCCCCCTTTCTCTTTCCCCTTATGCCCCCAATCAAACGAACACAACAGTTCCATAAAACACACACAAATTCTATAAAAGGTGGAAAAACAAAACTTAAATTTTCGTTATTTAAAGATTATTAAAAATAAAAGGCAAGTAGATTTCAAATCAGATATTTAGTTTTTATAATATTGTAACGCGGTATAAAGGAATTTCCTGCCCTCGGGACAATGTTTACTGTCACTATACTACATGACAGTTAATTGGAACATATACCATATGAAGACTTACCTTTGGAACCCTTAAACTCCAGGATACCTACAATACTTGCAGCATTCAGAGTAAAACACATTATCAACCCCTTTTATTTGACACTAGCATACCCCCACATGGGCTTAGCCAATTATCCGCCTTCAGACTTAAACTCTGAACTGCCAACCTACGAACTTCCAGACTATCGGTACGGTTACCTCAATTTACAATTTAAATATCTCAATTATTACGTAATGTACGAGAGATTTTGTATAGGTGGCCGTGAAACGAAATAAATTTAACTTGTCTATATACTCTTGACCTTAATGATATCACGTAAGGGTTCTATGCATGTTAGTAAAATTTAGAAAGTGCAATTTTAATATTATTGTACTAAATGCTATTTTGCAATGGTTCACAATATTTAATTTTACAAAACTCAACTCTTTATCTTTAAGTTTTAATTTATATTGCAATTAATCTAGGTCTAATTATATTTACCGTTTTAAGTAAATTGAGGGACTTATGTTTGACCACATTTATAATAAGAATTTAAAAAATAATTATACCCCAAGTGTTTTACTACAAGATCTTACACAAGACAGATGCTAAAATAATATTACACCTTGAGTAATTAACAAAATTAATTTAACTCTACTAAGCTAATGAGGAAACATTAAATACTTAAGGCAGGGGAAAAAGCTTTTTTTTTGGGCCCTGCAAAAAGTTGATAGGAACAAATTGTCTAAAGCGAACAGGATATTAAAATCCAACATTCATTTAAAGGTAGAAACATGATTTTAAGGCAAAATTTAAAAAATAGTTTAATTTAGTAGTATAGGTTAAATAAATGCTAAACCTTTTTTATATATTATAGTATTACTTAACCAAAAAATAGAAAAAATTGCAATTTCTTTACTTGTCATGACCAACATTTTTTTTTACAGCGTGCAAAAAAGTAGAACTTTTTTTATTGGTTAATAAAAGTATACAGGTTGTTTCCTAAACATTGGTAAAACATTTGTTGGGTGATTCCTGAGGTATTTTTATGAAAAAAGTTCCAATAAGAATTTGTCAAAATATGCTTCCCAAGGGAGCTGCAAATAGGCCAACCTTCAAAAACCATTTTTATTACCCTCTATCCTCTCCACTTAGAGAATCACCAAAGAATACAATACATACTGCCTAAGTATTCTTCAAATAATTTACCACAGAGACTCTAACAAGCGCTTAAGGGGGTAAATAACATGTATCGATGTAACAAATTGCAATTTTCTCGAAAACGACTAACCCAATTAATGTGAACTACAAGTACTATTTTACCTGAAAAATCTTTATTAATTATATTCTAAAATTAAAATGTGAAAAAAATAACATATAAAAAAATTGGATTGTTTTTACCCCTAACCTAAAATCAAAATGTGAAAAAAATAACATATAAAAAAATTGGATTGTTTTTACCCCTAACCGCTCCAGTATGGTGCGCCCCTGATTTAAATTTTGACATTTAGAGTACAAATTTTGATTTGGCATTAAAAGTTAGTAAGGTATACCAAATACTCTAAATTTTGTATAAATGGTTTTGAAAATATTAAGAAAATACCGTCTTCGGGATGACCTATTTGAATAGGAAATTTTTCGTAAATAAACTTTAGAAATCACCCAATAAATTTTTTACTTATGTTTAGGAAACACCTTAAATAACAAGCTACAAATTATTTTAAAATATGTTAACTAAAATTAATGTCGACATGCACCGGTGAATGTCAAATATTTAAAAAAAAACTGAACGAAAACTAACCAAAACTAACATTTTGTTAGTTGTGGTTCGTTTTCGTTCAGTATTCACAGTTGGACATTCACCGGTGAATGTCGACATTCACCAATTTCGGACTTTCACGGTAACATATACATTAATTTTGTCCTTGCTAGCATAAGTATTAAAAATATATTTGCAGGTGAGTTTTATAAAAAATAAAATTATAAACGTAAAAGTTTATGTGATATCTATAGTCGTGCTTAGGCTACGTAAAAACAAAATGATGAATATAAATCCAAAACATAATAAAAACATTTGTTAAAAGGCAATAGCAAAATTATTTGGTTGGCAAAATATAATAACTATCTTTTGAAGATAAAAATGCTAGATTTAAGCTCTTTATAAAAAAGTAAATACATAAGCTTCGAAAACCACAGGTTTATTGTTTCTGAACAAATTTAAAAATCTGTATAGAAATATTTTTATTTTATATAGCTTGAAATACCACACACGCTTTTTTGTATGTTAAAAAAAAGCATTTTTCGTTTAACGCCTAGAAATAAATACCTATTTCTGTCAGTAAACATGACATTAAATTATTTTTGAACAGACTTCGTAATATTTAAGTTCCGCTTAGTTTTCTCTTTTTTGATGCCGCTTCATGTGCAATTTCAATGTAACATTTTGTAAATTATTTAGAATTTGATCACCTATAGACAATTATTTAAATTTTTGTTTATAAATAGTAAAGTGTTTATAATAAATACTTCTTAATTTTTTAACTAAAATCTAGGAATGTATTTAACATCACGTAAATGTAAAGAAAAATTTTATTCTAAATATCTAACTCATAATTGCGCATTTATTGCAAACTTAAAATATTTTAAAATATTTTACTACCTACGTGCGTAATGCAAATATAATATCTTAGATATTATTTTAAATATGCATTTTCGAGAAACAAATAATATATTTTATTTAGCAGATGATGAATTAGCTTGTCACAAGAACTGTAACTTATTGGTCTTAATAAAACAATATGCTATTATTAAAATGCAAATTTTATATACATATATAATATATATATATATATATATATATATATATATATATATATAATATATATATATATATATATATATATATATATATATATATATATATATATATATATATATATATATATATATATATATATATATATATATATGTATATATATATATATATATATATATATATATATATATATATATATATATATATATATATATATATATATATATATATATATATATATATATATATATATATATATCATACAGGGTGATTCGAAGTTGATGCTTTTTTTTTAACTGTGTATAAAACTCATTAAAATAAGCAACTTTTTAAAATAACATTATTTTAAAAACCTAAAAATAACAAAGCTACATACATTTATTTTAAAATGTGACTAGTGCGAGCCCGAGCATAAAACGATAGTGTATTTCTTATTAACGACTGTTTTTTTGTGTTGCTTATCACGCCGTGAGTCAGTCGCATTGCTGTTATCGGACGACGCAAGGATTAATTTTAATTTTAAATCATTGTTAAATCGCTAAAATGGCAAAATCTAAAAACATAAATACGTTGTGTTATTATTTATGAAAAGTGTCGCTAATCTGCAAACGTTGCTTCGAGATTGTACGCGCGACGCGACGGTTTCCCTTGCGGGTTTATTTTGGACCCAAGTACTCGGGTTATTGCAAGTCAGGTCGGTTTGAGTTAAAAAAAGTGTGGAAAACATTGCGGGAAATCACGTTCAACGTGTCCAAGCACCACAGCACAAAAACTTTTTGGGAGGTCACAAAGAGCCTCATATATATTTTTTTCAAAATGACATTTGTTTTCGAGTTACAAGCCGTCAAAGTTTAATTTTTTATTTTTTGTTTTGTAAATTGTTTGTTAACGGAAAAACCGATTTCACTAATATTTGAAACGTAGACTGAGTCGATTGCGCTTCATCGTTTTAGTAACAATTCACATTATATGTGTGCCGCTAGAGGGCACTTTACCTACATTAAAAAAAAAATTATATAAGGCTCTACCTGTGGTCGATTTTTGAATCCCCTAATATGTATATATATATTATATATATATATATATATATATATATATATATATATATATATATTATATATATATATATATATATATATATATATATATATATATATATATATATATATATATATATATATATATATATATATATATATATTATATATATATATATATATATATATATATATATATATATATATATATATATATATATATATATATATATATATATATATATATATATATATATATATATATATATATATCAGAAATGAACATCGAAATCAATTTTATTTTAACACTTACAAGAAGTATAACACCGATTTGTAATTAAACTTTTAGACACTATGAATAACAAATTGAATTGCACTAGTTCTGTAATTTATAATTTCAAATCTCGCCTAAGATGAAGGTAGAAGATTACCGCAATAAATCTCTCGGTTTCGAACTACATATATTCTCTATATATTCTCCATATTCGTTCCACTTTAGACACACCTTGTTAATTGCAAAATAAATATTCACGTTTCCTACTCTAGCTAAGCATATAAATTCGCATATGACAGTAAATTTGATTTGGTTTATTGGCTGTACAGAGAGATTTCGTAGTATACGGCCACAGCGATACAAAAAAACACTCGCTACACACAAAGTTACAAAACTAATCCCCCGCAATTTTCTTGATTTTGGCTGCCAAAGTTAACAACTTTAAGTTAAAGTAAATTGTTTTACTATGCAAAAACCGAGCAAACAGAAACTACTTAAAGTACATTGTTTCTTTGATTTTAGTAGCATAAATGCAAATATTTTTTTATAATTAAAATAGGTTTTCTTTTTTAAATGATGATTTGATGAACAAGTTCGTTTTAAATAAACCATTATCACCATAAATACATACTGGTACCAAAAGTTTACTTTTGCGCAACTTGTCATGTTAAACCTATTTCTGAAAAAAATATATAAAAAAATTGGATTACAACTTAAAATTTTGTTAGCTTAAAAATGGTTAAGAGTAGGCAGGTAGGTTTAAAGTGAGGGGGTATAACACCCTTCCACCGCGACCAATCGGTCTATTGTGGCTAAGAGGTCCAAAGTGCTAGGAATATTTTATGTAAGTTTTTAAGTCTTTTAAAAGTTAATTTTAGTATTCTAATTTTAATATTGTGGTTTATATATATATATATATATATATATATATATATATATATATATATATATATATATATATATATATATATATATATATATATATATATATATATATATATATATATATATATATATATATATATATATATATATATATATATATATATATATATATATATATATATATATATATATATATATATATATATATATATATATATATATATATATATATATATATATATATATATATATATATATATATATATATATATATATATATATTATATATATATATATGTATATATATATATATATATATATATATATATATATATATATATATATATATATATATATATATATATATATATATATATATATATATATATATATATATATATATATATATATATATATATATATATATATATATATATATATATATATATATATATATATATATATATCTTAAGGTTACGTATCTTTTTATTTCAACATGGTATGTAACTTATGTTTTGCCACTTTAGTAATTTAATTAAATAATTAGTGTTACAACGTCGAATATCTTTTGATTGACTTTTAACTTAAATTAAAAAGAAGTAAATCATATTTCATTATAGTATGAACACAAAATTAAAGTGCCAAATTTAGTAATTTATATTTTTGTATTTCGCCTTAGACGAAGGTGGAATTTTAAGGGCGATAAATCTTATAATTTCAAACTTTATATACCCTCCATATTCGCTCTAGTTTACACATTCACCTACCTAATTACAAAACAAATATTTGAGAAAGCAAGCATGTAAATTTTGCTTATGGCAATAAATTTGATTTTCTTTGGTCAATAATATAGGGAAATATATGGAGTACATTTACTGTTTCAGAAGTTATTGCATTTAACTTACTTTCTTTATTTTATTAACAGAAAGCAATATTAAAAATTAAAAAAAAAATCATAAATTATTAAAAAAAAAATCATAAATTATTAAAAAAACAAAGAGTTGGTGATTCTAGCCAAGCCAATGGTATGTGTTTAAGAAAATATTTGACCTTTATATTATTACTGTGAATTCTGCCAAAGCTTAGGATAATCTTATCCCTAAGAAATCTAAAGACGTCTATGATAAAGAATATAACGGTTTGGGGATTGGATAAAAATAACGATGTAAAAATTATCAACTAGACGATGCTACTTGGATGATTCCAGAAAATGGAATGTTAAACTTGCTATTGTAAATTACTATGGGTAGGTAGGTAGGTTTAAAGTGAGTGGTTTTTTTCCGCGCCCTCGTTCTTTTGGCTCACCCTTTCATTTTTTCCCAAAGGATCGGATTTAATAATGATACCAGATTGGGAGAAGGTTTACATCTCCACTCGTCTCGCTACCGGATACAGCACAATTTTTGTGATGTGTTCGGTCCCCCCGTCTCCTGGAAGTTGAGGCAGACGTTGATCCGTCATGCCCTCCTCTTCCGGTCTAGTGGCGTGAGTAGCTCCCGGGGTCCTTGTACAGGAACCAGATTTTCTTTCAAGGGGCCGCATCTCCGGCCTTACTCTATGAAAACGGTCCCATCCGCTTTCTGTTTAAAGCCGGGAACCCTTTTCCTATAAAAGCGGTTCTGTTCGCCATCTTTTGGATTGGGGGCCCCCTTCCCCTGGCACCTGTTTTTCGGAATGGATTAGACCTACCCCGGCCAACAGGCGCCGGTGACTTGGGGGGCACCTTTCGAAACGGATTCCCCTTTGGCATTTGCTGCTTTGCCTTTTTTTTCCTATGAAAGCGGTTCTGCCCGCTTTCTGTTTGGAACTAGAGAAGTAATAGTCCACCACGGCAGACCCCGCATTACCACAGATATTCTGGGGTCGCCCTGTATGTCGGGCCCGTTGAAGACACCTGTTTAAGGCACAGGATGTTTTTTACTCATCGCACGGTATCTAACACCTTAAGTTAACCCGGTTCATCTTAGCAACTCTAGCGCATGTTCCAAAGATCCTACTGGGCCCAACCACGACGAGGGTGTAACACACTGTAAGTTTATCTTTATTTAGTTAATTTTTAAGTAAATTTAGAAATATCCCCAAAACAAAAAACTGGAAATTTTCCATTAACATTTATGTAAATAAAACATTTGATATAGTTATAATCATAAAGATTATTTGGACTAAATAAAAAATAAATCCCATTTTTTTTTGGATTTTGTATTCATCTATGACTTACGTATCATTTATTTTGTTTTAATTATTGCCCTACCCCCTTTGTATCACATAAACCTAAGAATAAAACAAAGACCAGTATATATTTTCTACTGTTATTTTAGTTCTAAATACCAGTTTCACTTAAGACATTACCATTTTGTTTTTCTTTTTGGTAATTTTTTGCTTTTAAAAACCAAATTCAGACCGCATGGTTTATTCAAATTGTTTATTTAAAAATTGCTCGCTGAAAGCTGAACAAATTAAACCAAATACAACAAAAGAAAAGTCGGTTTAAGATATTTAATTACCTTTTTGTTCATTTCTATTTGTTTTTACAAAAGGAAACGCCCCAAACTGCACATAAAAATACAAATATTTTATGCCGGGGAATTTTTTTAATTTAACTAGAAACAAAAATATTTTACGAAAAAGAAAAAAAGTGGCAATATTAAAAAAAATTCTTCTGGAGTTTAAGGCAAAAATATAAGGACATACAAAAATAAATAAATTAAGGGCTAAGAAATCTACAAATATCCAGTTTTCATCTTTTTGCTAAAGAAGTAAGGATCTTTTAATTGCAGCATATTTTAACAAACTAATGTTTTTAGTTGGCTATTTAACAATCCTAGCTTATTTTTTGCTCGTCGAATTTGAAAGTTTCTTTTTACCCTTAATCACATGATTGACGTTTATTTCAATTGTCCACAATTCGGCAATATATGACTTACTTGTTGATTCTGTTTTTTTGGTTTTTCGCATAAATAAAGTAAATGTAAAGAAAATAGAGTAAACAAGCCTTTAAATATAACTTTAAATGTAGCAATTCTGGGTTAACAAGATTTTGTTCTATTGTTGCTAGCAAAAATATTTAAAATGAAGTAATAGAATAAACAAAAGAGGGCCCATGAGTATAACCCTAAAGAAACTTAAGTTAAAGGGGTTTTGCTGGTTTAAGAGTTTCTTTTTCTTGGCTGCAGTAATTTTTTTTTATGTTGACTGACCATATTATTTGGGCAAGATGCTAACATTAATTGTAACCCTAATTAAGGTTAATTATTAGCAAAGTTGGTTTTTGTCAAAGTATATTTTATAATATTTGCTGAAAACTAACATGTTTTGCTGTTTAAGGGTACTTCCTAATTGGTTTTAATAAATATTTTTATAATAAGTTAAATTTCTGTCCTTCTTGTAAATCTAATAGGGCTCGCAGAAGCATGTTTTAAGTTTTTTTTACTTAGAAAAACGTAGTAAGACAAAATGGAAACGCTTTTATTAAATATTTTAGAAATAATGCAAAAAGCACCATTTTAGAGAAACCGTAAGACAAAATTGCGCGAAATTTACAAAAAGAAGCTATTAAAACTTAATAAATAAATATTTTATTTGTATTTTTCGATTAATTTCTTTTTTACTACACACTTTAACCATATTTTATCCAAAGCAATTATTTTATTTTGAAACCGAATTTGATTTTTTTTTAAATTTTTGTAACGAATAGTCTTGACAAAAATGACTTAAAAAATGTTTTTTATTGTCAGAATATTAAAAAAAAAAATCCTTAAATTTTTTTTTAAATAAAAATATCAAATTATATTTTAATAAATATGAAATAAATATAAAATATATTGTCCTTTTTACTTTATTAGTATTGACATATGACCTGCAAAAACTGCCCTTATGGTGACATAGTTTTTAAAGACAAGTATCCAATTTAAAAAGCTTGCTTGATTTTAAAATAGTTAAAGTCGTGTATAGCTGCAGGCTAATGCTCATTAGGTCGCCTTAATTACGCTGAAATCTTCAACTGTTTAGATTGTCTATTGTTTACATTGGTAAAAAATATTCTTTAAAATTTAAACAGGTTTTGCGTTTAAAAATTATGACATACACTTTAGCAAAAAGATGAATACTGAATATTTTTAAATTTCTTAACACTTAATATATTTATAAATGAAAAACCAAAAAAAAAATTTATAATGATATGTATCAGTAAAAATATTAACTTTAAATGTATTTATTGTATATTTATTTCTAAAGTGTATTCTTGACTTTATTTTTATTCATATAAAAAGCTATATTTATTTAAGTTGTTTTACGATCATATCGGTTAGTAAGAGGATAGGTGATCGCCAGTGAATACTATGTGCTATTGGGTGATTCAGAGCCTACGTTAAACTGTAGGTCCAGTCTGAATGACATTATGCAGACGTTAATGAGGGCTAGTTCGTTAGTGGTTATATTTGCATGTTTTGGTGTTTAGACAAAGTTGATGGAACTAGGGAACAAAATGGGTTAAACATCTAAAAACCCGACCCCAACGGTACCCAGTACTTGAGCTTAATTTAAGCCTTCGTGGGCTGTCATAAAGATAAACAAAAGTAATAAAACCTACGTTTTAATTAAAAAAAATATATATTATAAAGTGTTATGATGTTTAATTAAAACAGAAATTCCTTGTGGTAATAACAATTTAAATTAAGGGTAAAATTTAAACATTGTTTTTAAAAAACACCTTTTTTACGAAGGCCTCTTAGCAACTTAAATGGCATCTGTGGTATTTAAGCCACGAAGTGTCCCTTAAATTTGCAATCAAAATATGTAACAACTGCTGTATCACTTTATATCGTGCGATTTTTGTAGCTGATTGGCATTTCAATACACAATTTGTATTCTTAATATTTGCATAATTTTTTAATTTGAGTTTTACCTATTCGCTTTAATAGGTAGTAAATAGTTCTGGTTTGTTCTATTTATTTATTTAGTTTTGCTTGTGTTAAAAGTTGTCTACAGAATGAATTTAATCCTCTCTAATATCTTTAAATTTAAAGCACCCTATAAAGCAATACACATATTTAAAAATTATTAGTATACCTATATATCCATTACTAGCATTTTAATATATATTAAATAATTTTTATTTGGGTATTTCATTTTATAAAACAATAATATTATTTAAAGTAATACATTTAATAACCTTTTTAATTTGAATTTTTTATAACTTAACTAAAAATAACCATAAGCTCTTGTACAAAAAAAAATGTTAGTTTATTTTAATAACTAAGAACCTATTTGGTTTTATTAGGATTTATTAACCTATCTAATTTTTTTTTATTAAGTCTTCGTTTATTCTTTAACAGTTTTATGATTACTTTTTACACTTTCTCATAAAAAATATATTGCGAATCTCGCGCTTGGCAAAAAAAAAACTGTAAAATGGACCTATTACCCCTTTATAGATACCAATTTTCATTAAAATATATTTTTATTTACAGTAACCGTAAAAATAAGGTGGCAGTAAAATCAATTTAAAAAACAAATGTCCATTAAAAATTAATTTAAATCATTATAAAAACGTGTTAAAAAACATTTTTTTTAAATTAAAGTAGATATATTGTAAATAAAAACTTGCATTGGCCGAAAGTTAGTTAATTTTTACTTAGCTTATTAAAGATTAATTAGGTTAGTAAATAGAAAACATCTTAAAAAAAACTTATGGTTTTAAAATATGCACATAAAAAAGGACTTTCGTATTGCCCACAAAAAAAAAGTTTACATGGTGACATATGCAGTAACAATTATAATTATATTAAAAAAAAAACAAAACTGGTAAAATAAAAGTTTTAATTTTTATGGCAACTACACTGGGTTTAAACTATTTTAGCAAAGATGGCTGTTTATAATAATAAATAAAATAAAGTTAAGCATTTTATAATTTTAATACCTTTTTAGATGTCATCTTATTATTTATTTATAAATTTTAATATCCTGTCATTGTTCTTTAATCCTAAAAAACCTTTTAATTAAAAAAAAATTAACTAGTCTGAAAGGCAGACGACAACAAAAAGAGTTTTTAAATTTATATCGCTTAGTCCGAAAAAAGACCTTTACTTTAAAAAGGACAAATTTGTCAAAATAAAAACTGCTGGGAAAGAAAATTACTTGCTATTCTTTTTCGAGTGTGCAACCCTAGACTAAAGCCTGCAACATTCTGTCTTCTAAGGCTTAAATGACGTGTGATGTTTTTGTAATTTATCTCGGAATAATCTTAAGGTTATGTGGTTGTATTTGCAACATAAATAAAAATTGGTAGTGGTATTAAAAACTTTTTATACATTAACAGAATAATTAAAAATACATACAATATGACTTAAAACTTATTTTTAAAACTTAAGGGGATTGTCTTACTCAATATTCAAACAAACTAACTACAAAAAATATGTAAATATTTTTAAATCAGCTTAAAAAAAAGGTATTTACCCAGACTATTTAATCGACCATAACAACAATGACCTGTGATAATAAAGTCGATAAGTTTAACTTATAATCTGGATAAATCTGTAAAAAAGCACCTCAAATCTAGAAATGATATTGGAAGGTCATGAATCAAAATGAAACCTTTTGCATTTTTTTTAGAAACAGATTAACTAAAAAGTGTTGAAAGAAATAGTGGTTTCAAAAAAGGGGCCACTTAATTTAAATATTATATTAGAAATTATATTTAAGGGCTTAAAAGGGCTAAATTCAACCTTTTTTAACCCCTGCCCCCCTAAAACTTACATCTGCCACAAATTTTTTTTTAAATTTTTTAATACATATAGGTTTTTTGGGCCACTTAATTCAAATAAAAATTTTAAAAATTACATTTAAGGGTTTGAAAGGGCTATATTAACCCCTTTTAACCCCCTACAAGCCTAAAACATACATTGGGATTCCGGAAACGGTAAGAGATACAAAGAAATTTAAATTGGGGCAAAGTTGCGTTTTGTGAAGCTCAAAAATACATCCTTAAAAAAATGAAGTTATCTTTTGGACTTTTGGAAATATGGCGAAATCACTGAAATTAACGATTTTGGTTTTTATTTTTCTACTAGTTTATTTCAAAAGTTGGAAAAATATCTAAAAATAAATTCCTGTTGGAATTTTTTGCGCTTTATGTATTGGTGAAGTCAAAAATTTCTCACGACGTTTTGTTTTTGTTAAACCATCATCAACTTAATTTTTTAAATACGGCTCTGTATTTTATTTAATTTTTTTGAAGCCCTTTACATTCCAATTACAAAAATGTATAACACTTATGTTTTAATTAACAAATTTGGAACGTGTTTATAAGAAATCATATCCTATTCTTGTCTAACTCATTGTTTCTTATAAAAAATATGTTTATTTAACAGAAAAATATTAAATATTATACATCATTAAAATTGAGATTAAAACTGCTTCAAAAAATGCAATAAACAATTTAGGGCCGTATTTAGAAAAATAAAGTTGATGATGGTTTAACGAAAACGAAACTCCGTAAGAAATTTTTAACTTTGCCAATAGATAAAGTGTTAAAAGTTCCAATAAGAAAGTATTTTAAGTTTTTTTTTATCTTTTGAAACAAACTAGTTAAAAAATAAAAACAAAAATCGCAAGTTTTAGATTTTCCGCCATATTTTCAAAAGTACAAAAGATAACTTCAATTTTCAACGGTGTATTATTAGGCTCTCCTTTACGCAACTTTGCCCTAATTTAAACCTTCTCGTATCTCTTACCGTTTCTGAGATCCCATTGGTGGAGTCAATTTTGAAACACTCTGTATGTACCATTAAAAATGGGAAACAAACTTTTTTTTAGCAAAATGTATGTTTAAAGGATGCAAGGTGTAAAACAGGGTAAAATTAGCATTTTTAAGCCCTTAAATGTTATTTCTAATATCATATTCGAATTCAGTGGCAAAAATAAAACTATAAAAAAACTTTCTTAAAATAATTTTGTGCTTGGGGTTAAAAAGGGTGAAAAAATGGGATAAAAAACACCACTTTTTTGTAGGGTCCACTATTTTTTTTCCGACACTTTGTAGTTGATCTGTTTCTAAAAACATGCAATGGGTTTCATCTCGATTTATGACCATCCAAAATCATTTAACGGTGAGTTACAGATTTACCGATATAATGCCTGGGCATATTACTAATGTTTCGGTACTTAGACATGATTGACGGATCTGGGGAACAGAAGGGTTATCTATCTAAGAACTCGGCACCCACGGTACCTAGTAGTTAGTCTCAACAAATCTTCGTGGGCTGTCCTAAGGAATAAAAAAAATTAAGGTGCTAAACTTAGGCTAGCTGAGCACAAATGTGCATGTGATAATTTTTTTGACTTTATTTTTATTTTAAATAAAAATAATATTTTAAGCGTTTGTTGTGTAAAATATTTTAAATCTTATTTTTTGTGCCTATAAGAAATTGCTGTGCTGGTGCCTGAATTTGTAAGAATTTTACGCGCCTTGTTATTGGTCAAATTAGAGTAACCCAGTTTTGGTTAGTATGTTAATAGCATCCTTATTACCCCCTTTAATTTTTAGGGATAAGTTTAAATCACTCTGTAGTCGGTATACCGGCTTTTTTAAGAAATATTTTAATTATAATGTTTTAATCCAAATACATGATAACGCAAACAAAATCTCTTCTATAAAACCTATTTTAAAATTATTACTAAACTATATTTATAGTTTACTATTGATCAACTAAAACTAATAAAGCCAGTCTGTAATGGCAGATTATCTGGACCAACAAAATAAATTATAATAAGTAATCGACCTCTGGTTGGCAATTTCCTGTAACACAGCCAAAAAACAAAGCTGCTAGAATATATTGCTTTGATAGGGCCTGTAAACTTGTTATACGTTAAGCTGATTTATTTTAGATAAAATAATTTATTTGCGTTATACGATTTTAAGTAAAATGTTTTAAATAACAGCGTCATATTTTTTTAAAAAGTTTTAAAAAATGTTATAAAATTACATACCTTTTATTTTAAAAATAATATAATTCATACAAACTTATAAAAATACAATAAAAGAACATAGACTGTGCCCTTTTTTACTAAAACAGTACAAAACAGCATTACAAAATTTAAACGTTTAAATAATTTGATCGTTATTTGGTAAAAATCCATAATAACTAATTTTATGAAAATAAAAACTTTTGATTACAAAAATTTCGCATTAAAATTAACTTTTTCTTACTTTCGTAAGAAGAAGTTACTTTTCCGCACGATTTATCGTATGGAAAGTACCACTTCTTTGCACGATTTTATTTTACCGTACGATTTTTACTTTACCGGACGATTTGTGAAATTGTGACAGAATTTATATAAAAAAGCAACTGTCAAACAATCAAATACTGATCAACACCTCTACCCTTTTTTCAGTTTGATCATTTTTGAAATTTTTTTGGTAAAATGGATATCGAAGAAAAACAGTTTAAAGAAAAAGGGTTTTCAAAAGACATCATAGAGGCCATCAACGCCGAAAATACTACTTTGATTCCAGAAATATGTAAAAAACCTTACAAAAAAAGAGTTTAGTTTGTTTGAGTCGTGGTGCAAAAGTTAGTAGAAAATTTTTGTACCTAACACATGCAGAAAATGTCTTTTTCGGCCTTAAATGCGACGTACCATCTGTACGATCTTGACAAAAGTTAAAATTTAAATAATTTAAAGAAATATTTTATTTCTAACAAAATTCATAGATTTAAGTGGTAGTTTAAAACAATTTAATATAAATATATATATATATATATATATATATATATATATATATATATATATATATATATATATATATATATATATATATATATATATATATATATATATATATATATATATATATATATTTATATATATTGTTACGGACTTTAGTTAGTGTTTAGTTAATAGAAATATAAAAGGTTAGAATTATTTTATTTAGGTTAATAATTTATTTAAAATAGGTTACCTTAGTTTTCCCTTTTTCAACGGTCATTGCGGATTATCCTGAGGGCGCTGGAGACATCCTTTTCACATTTCTGGCATCCTGTAGTAAAAAATTCTAGCTAATTCTGTTTATAGACTTTTCCATTCTTTTCCACATTACTAAATAAAGCGCGAAGAAAATCCGCACGGGCCAGTTTAGTTTTGTATGTCGAAGTAATAAGAAGTTGACAGTCAGTTAAAGGTTAAAGAGTTGCCATAATTACGTTACGTTGAAGTGTTACCATAGAAACATTTGTAAACCTGCTATCCAATAAAAAGGTGTAAAACCAGGATCCGTGTTTTTATACGGGGTGTCACGGAACATTTGGTGTCAGAAGTTTGTACTTGACCTTCCACAACGAATACTGCGAACTAATAATGAAGAGATTGTAATGAGACCCCCACGGAACAATGAAGCATCCATTCGAGAAGTTGTACTTACAGAAGATGTCATACTACCCCCAAATTCAGAAGTCATTATCCAAGCAAGGTGTGAAGAATCAGAAGAAGGTGAAATCCTATTAGTCGAACCAATTGAAAATAGTCCACTATACGCTAAAGGAATTCTGACGCAAAATAAAAGAAATACGGTATTTGTCAGAATGATGAACATAAAGGACTACTCTCAACAAGTCAAAGAGGTGACAAAATTGGTACCTATCAACCTGCTAATATGATAGTCACCAATACCTTTGCTAAACCTGTAGAAGTTGCCTCATGTAAACTACCTGATGCTCTGCAAGACCTGGTAATTTCATCAAAGGCCCTGCTAAACCCAGTGCAAGTTACTAAGCTGAAAGACCTTTTAAGAAGAAATCAAGACGTTTTCTCTCTCTCTGAAAAGGATTTGGGAAAAACCAGCATAGTTCAACACCGAATAAATACGGGTGATGCAGCACCAATAAGGCAACCACCACGACGAATTCTTTTGGCTAAAAGAGACGAAGTTGAGAAGTTAATTGGAGACATGCAAAACCAAGGCATTATAGAACCATCCCTGAGTTCATGGTCTACTCCAGTAGTCCTGGTTAAGAAAAAAGATGGTTCTACCAGATTTTGTGTTGACTTCAGAAGACTTAATGACGTCACGAAGAAGGATAGTTTTCCATTACCAAGAATAGACGATACGCTAACGGGTTCAAAATGGTTTTCGACCTTAGACCTGAAAAGTGGCTATTGGCAAGTAAAACTTCATCCTGAAGATAAGGAAAAATCTGCTTTCTCGACCGGAACCGGACAGTGGCAGTTTAATGTTATGCCATTTGGTCTATGTAATGCTCCTGCTACTTTTGAACGATTGATGGAGTTAACGTTACGGGGACTAACTTGGAAAACATGCCTGGTTTATCTAGATGACATTATAATCCTTGGAAAAACATTTGAAGACCACCTGAAAAATGTTGAAGAGGTTTTTCAGAAGCTAAGATCTGCCCAGCTGAAGCTTAGTCCAAAGAAATGCCACCTTTTTCAAAAAGAAGTTAAATACCTGGGGCACATAATTACTGAAGAAGGAGTGAAAACCGATCCAGAAAAGACAGAAGCTATCCGAAACTGGCCTACATCGAAAAACAAGCATGAAATTAGAAGTTTCCTGGGATTGTGCATTTACTACCGAAGATTTATACATGGATTTGCTGACATTGCAAGACAATTACATCGACTTACCGAAAACAACAAAAGCTATGAATGGACCGAAGATTGTGAAGCAGCCTTTATACAACTGAAGAAAGCCCTTTGCAGTCCTCCAGTGTTGTCATATCCTCAACCCAATCAAACATTTATTGTGGACACTGATGCAAGCAATACTTCTATTGGTGGAATTTTGTCACAGATACAAGATGGCCAAGAAAAAGTGATATCGTATTTCAGCAAAGTTCTTTCAAAACCTGAACGAAATTATTATGTAACTAGAAAAAAACTTCTAGCTATCGTCAAATCTCTGGAACATTTTCATAAATACCTTTATGGCCAGAAATTTCACCTGAGGACTGACCATGCATCACTTAAATGGTTGCTTCATTTCAAGAATCCCGAAGGTCAGATAGCTCGATGGTTACAACGTGTTCAAGAACACGATTTTAAGATTAAACACCGAAGAGGATTAAACCATAAAAATGCTGACGCTCTATCAAGAAGACCTTGCTCCGAAGATTGTAAACATTGCAGTAGACGTGAAGAACAAGAAGATCCCGATGAATTTCACTGCCGAAGAACACGCATCCAGTGCTCTCAAGAATGGGACTCTGAAATCCTCGCAAAAGAACAACGAGAGGATCCTGATCTTGGAGATATTGTGAAACTTAAGACAGAAAATTCAGAACGACCCTTATATCAAAAAGAGTTCAAAGTCTCGAGCTATAAAGGGTACTGGGCCATATGGGACTCTTTGGTAATGAAAGATGGCATATTGAAAAGAGTCTGGGAAAGTTCTGACGGGAAAGTCATACCTATCAGACAATACTACAAACCAAAGGATCTCCAGAAGTATTGCAAAGCCTTGACAATGATAGGAGGTGGCCATTTCGATAATGAAGACTCTTGAAAAGGTTCGATAAAGATTCTACTGGCTGGGAAGTCGTGCCGATGTTAAAGATGGCAAAATGTGTAAGGACTGCGCCTCCAGCAAGAGACCTAAGACACGAAGCCATGGCAAGATGAAGCAATACAATGTAGGAGCACCTTTTGAAAGAATTGCTATAGACATAGCAGGACCATTTCCAATAAGTAAATCTGGGAATCGCTATATTTTGGTAGCGATGGATTACTTCAGCAAATGGCCGGAAATCTACGCAATACCAAATCAAGAAGCTACCACTATTGCCGACGTACTATTTCAACAATGGATTTGCCGATATGGAGTACCAAGAGAAATACATACTGATCAAGGTAGAAACTTTGAGTCCGAGCTATTCAAGAACCTCTGTAATCTCCTGGGTATCCATAAAACCAGAACTACACCCCTTCATCCCCAGTCAGATGAAATGGTTGAAAGATTTAACAGAACTCTTGATAACTACCTGAAAATTAAGGTAAATGACCAACAAAGTAACTGGGACAACTGTATACAGCCGTTTTTACTAGCCTATCGCTCCGCAGTTCACGAAACAACTGGAACGTCACCTGCAAAAGTCATTTTGGAGCGGAGTTATGCCTTCCAGTTGACTTACTTACTGGACGACCATCCACCAATGAAGAACCAGCAGAAGATTGTGTAAGTCAGCTCAGTAAACAACTTCAAGAAATACACGAAGGGGTTCGTAATAAGATACAAAAAGAAAGTGACCGTATGAAGTCCCGCTATGACTTGAAAGCTAATCATAAGGGATTCATTGTCGGTGAAAAAGTTTGGTTATACAATCCAAAAAGAACCAAGGGGCGTTCACCGAAATTGCAGAAGTCATGGGAAGGACCATATAAAGTAGTTACCCGGCTTAATGATCTGGTATATCGAATCCAGAAGAGCCCACAGGCGAAGATGAAAGTTGTACATCTAGAACGGCTGTGCCGCTATCAAGATCGAGAAGATACTTGATCGAGACGATCAAAACTTGGGAGGGGGCAATGTTACGGACTTTAGTTAGTGTTTAGTTAATAGAAATATAAAAGGTTAGAATTATTTTATTTAGGTTAATAATTTATTTAAAATAGGTTACCTTAGCTTTTCCCTTTTTCCAGTCATTGCGGATTATCCTGAGGGCGCTGGAGACATCCTTTTCACACTTTTCTGGCATCCTGTAGTAAAAGAATTCTTCCAGCTAATTCTAGACTTTTCCAGACTCTCCCATTCTTTTCCATTATTTTCCACATTACTACATAAAGCGTGAAGAAAATCCGCACGGGCCAGTTTAGTTTTGTATGTCGAAGTGATAAGAAGTTGACAGTCAGTTAAAGGTTAAAGAGTTGTCATAATTACGTTTTGTTGAAGTGTTACCATAGAAACATTTGTAAACCTGCTATCAATAAAAAGGTGTAAAACCAGGATCCGTGTTTTTATACGGGGTGTCACGGAACAATATATATATATATATATATATATATATATATATATATATATATATATATATATATATATATATATATATATATATATATATATATATGTCACAATATATATATATATATATATATATATATCATATATATAGGGAAATAGTAAATAAAATTATAATATATATATATATATATATATATATATAATATATATATATATATATATATATATATATATATATATATATAAAAATAATATAAAATATATATATATATAATATTTAAATGACGAGGGGAAGAAACAGCCTACCACATACTGTGCGAATTTGAAGCGTTGAATCACAAAAGACAGACATTATTTGGGCAACCGAAAATATACATATATAAACTAAAAGTTTTTTTGAAGGTAACAGAAAGCTCTAGCTCTTCTTGGCTTTTTACCGTTACACTATTGTTTAAGAAAATGTACTTTTTCACGTGCATCATTAAGCATACTTTGATATTGCTTGAAAATGTTATATTTAAATGAATTGTTTTCTACAAATGCCTACATTTAACATTTATTCGTCATAGTTATTTTATGTCCTGTAAAAGGTAATTATAAAAATAATAGAAATACTATATTTGCTACAACAATTTATTTTACACGATTTTAATAATCATTTAGCACAAATTATATTACATATACGAGGTAACAGAAATTATAACGTAAAAAAAACTTTGACATAAAAAATAGTCAAGTCTCCATATTTAAACGAAAAAAAATATGCAAAATTATATAGCCCAATCTCTTTTTAATACTGATATAAGTAATCCTAAATTTATTTCAATAAATAATGCAGAAACTGTTATAAAAGGTACATGATTTCATCCCCAATAATTTAGTAATTTTTGATTTGTTTTTATATTAAATTTACTAAAACAAATTAAATATTTACTGATTAGTAATTCTTGCTAAGTTAACGTATATGCCACAGTGTACTTACTAACAGAGGTTATTTTAATTAAACTAAGTATTTACAACAAAAGGGTAATACGATTACATTTTAATATTTTAGTAATAACATGTTGTAATGATAAATAATAAACTGATTTATTAGCGTAAATACAGAAATAAGTCGGTAGGAAGACAAGTTTTAAAACTGACTTATCATAGTTTAGAGAATTAAGATTTTGTTTTTTTTTTAATAATAAATTTACACGTAAGTACGTTGCACAAAAGAAAAATATATAAAATGTTTTATATATATCATCGGTAAAAATTGACATATATAGGCAACACGAATAACATAGTGCACTACAGAAATTCAATAAATACATTTACTAAAAATGTTTTTAATATTAATTTTTTTAACAGCCAAATAGATAGAGATTTTATGTGAGGCCCAGCAAAACAAAAATGTAATAAAATTTTTATAAATTTTACGATCAGATATAATAAAATTTGTAACAATAGAAAAATACAATGTATTATTTCGATGTTTGGCCAGTGATATTTCAAGAAAATATAAAACTACAAAGTAGGTTTAAATATTAAAACGCTGTGATAGTAGTACTACATAGAAACATTAAAAAATTGTTTTTTTTTTAATGCAACAACAATGGAGTTTATGAAACAATCATTAGTGTACTTATAAAATTTTATATTTTTTAATGGTAAACACCAACGTCTATCTTATCAAGGCAACACATAGCCCAACACGCCATTATACCTTGTTTTATTTACAAAAATTTAAATTAAATCTGTAAGAGTTTAATAAAAAATATTTGTCGGCTTACTGCTAAATAAAAAGAAATTAATTTCCAGTTTTATCGAAACACTAAATTAAACTTCGTTTTTTTTTTTTAAATTACCTACCTTGTAGGTTATTATATTTAGTTTATAGTTATCTGTGCCACAATTTAACATTTTTCTTTCATATTGCAGCAAAACAAACTTTTATTATTATAATTTAGTAAGGCACGATGTAAAGATTCAAGAATATTGAAGTATCGGTATCTACAACTTCACTGTGAACTTGTAAATATCGTCCAGTAAAGTTCAGAGGAAGATGACTGAGATTATATATATACATATATATATATATATATAATATATATATATATATATATATATATATATATATATATATATATATATATATATATATATACATATATATATATATATATATATATATATATATATATATATATATATATATATATATACATATATATATATATATAATATATATATATATATATATATATATATATATATATATATATATATATATACATATATATATATATATATATATATATATATATATATATATATATATATATATATATATATAGAATATATATGTAAATATATATATATATATATATATATTATATATATAATATATTATATAAATTATTTTAATTAAAATATTAAAAAAATTTTTTAAAAAAAAAATTTTAAAAATTTTTTAAATAAATTTTAATAAAAATTTAATAAATTGTTTTTTTTACAAAAATTAAAAAAAGAAAAAAAAAAAAAAATTTTTTGGGTTTTTGGGAAGACAGAAGTTTTAATTTTTTTTTGTTTTAAAATTTAAGATTTTTTTTTTTTATTTTCCCCCCTTTTCCCAATTATATAAAATGTTTTTTAAATCATCATTTGCATTTAAACAAAAACCTTTTTTTCATTTTGGTTTTTTTTTTGGTTTTTAAAAATTTTTAATTTTTTTACAATTTTTAATTGGGGAATTTTATTTTTCGAAAAAAAAAAATTTAAAAAAAAATTTAAAAATTTTTTAACCTAAAATTAAAAAATTTTTAAAAAAAAAAATTTTTTTTCAAGAATTTTTTTAATGTTCATATTTTAAAATTTTTTAAAATTAAAAAGGGAGTTTAAATATTATTGAGTATTCAACAAAAACCCCTTTATTTAAATAAAACAAATTTTTAAACAATCAAAGAAAAAAAAATTTTAAAATTTTAAAAAATTTTTTTAGTAAAAAACCAACCAAAAAAACCTAAAAGAAACAAACAAACCCCGGCCATTTCCCTTTTTTTAAAAAATTAAAACCTTTTAAAAAATATTTTGTTTATTGCCTAAAAAAAAAATATTTTGTTTTTAAAATAAAAAATTCGTTTTTTTTTTAATTTAATTATTTGGAAGTTTTTTTAAAAAAAAATTTTTTTTTTATAAAAAATCTTTTTTAAATTTAAAAAATTTTTTTTAAAATTTCACCAAAAAAACCCCCTTTTTAAATTATTTTTAATTTAGAAAGCAAAGTGTGATTAAAAAAAATTAATTAGGTTTTTTTTAACCCAAACTTTACTGTATTTAAAAAAAAATTTTTTAAGAAAAATAATAATTTTATAATAATAAAAAAAATTAATTAATAATTAATTAATAAATAATTAATTAAGATAAATATAAAATATGTGGTATTTTTAATAATTAATATATATAATAAAAAATAATTTTAAAAAATTGAAAATAAAATTTAACAATGGGTAATTTTTAATAATTATATTTAAAAATATATTATTTAATATTATATATATATATATATATATATATATATATATATATATATATATATATATATATATATACGTGTGGGACATTTCACGTCAAACGGATCATCGGCGCCCTCAAAATTAGAATAAATCTATTAAGATAAATTAGGGATCAAATTGTTTGTATACAAAAGAACTTTAGAAAGCCAAGTGGTATTTTTTTAAATTCAACATGGCGGCTCCAATATGGCGGTCGGAATCTGGAGAAAAATGTCCAGTAATAAAAGCTTGTAAACATAAAAATTTGCAACCAATCGGGTCGAATTTCGGGTCAAATGACAGTTGATGAACTTTCCTAAAAAGCTGGCGCGGTATGTTGTCAAAATCCAATATGGCGGTTAAAAATTGGTGACCATTTTTAAAAATCGGCCGATTTGCATCTAATTTGGAATACGGGGGTTTTTAGGGTTTCTGATTACGAATAAAATTAGCAAAATTCAATGTGGCGGATCCAAGATGGCGGATGAATTTTTTGAAAATCAACCGTTTTGCACCAAATTTGGTATACATTTGTTTTTTGGAACCCTGATCACGAATTTTAAGCAAACAGATTAATTTTCAAAATAAAAAGGTCCGCCATATCTTATCCGCCATATTGGATCCGCCATCTTGGACCCGCCATCTTAAATTTTGGTAATTCGGATTCGTAATCAGAAACCCCAAAAACCCTCGTATACCAAATTTAATGCAAATCGGTTGTGTTTCAAAAATGCGGCTACCATATTGGAGTTTAACCGACATATTGGATTCGCCATATCGGATTTTGACAACCTACCATATCAGCTTTTTAGGGAAGTCCATCAACTCTAATCTGAGCCAAAATTTGACCCGATTGGTTGCAAATTTTTATTTTTGCAAGCTTTTTTTGCTAGAAATTCGATTTTTCTCCAGCTTCCGACTGCCATATTGAAGCCGCCATCTTGAATTTTAAAAAATACCACATGGGTTTTTATCCCCATTTATCTTAACTTAATTATTTAGTTAATTAATTATGTCAGACTTAATTTACTTTGTATTACTTATACCCAAATGTATTGTATTATTCTTTCTTAAATAATTTTTTTTGAGAATACAGTAAATGCTTAAGTGGGCCTTTTGAAAGCCAAACACACGGTAACGTAATATATATTTTTTATATCAGCACATTATGCTTTACTATGACCATTAATACACTATGCAGATGCTAAATGAGGTGATTTTCAAATTGGTGTATTTAAGTTATTATAAAATTTTATTTAATAAGCTTTAAATTTAGAGGTTTTTATACTTAGTTTATTATTTTATAGATAAAAAAAAATATTTGTTTTAAAAAACAACTATACCAGGAATAAGTCTAAACTAGTAAAAATAAAAACTGACATATATGCTGTTATTTTAAAACCACAAAATATTTTTTTTTCTTTTCCAGGACGATAGTATAACTAAAATAGCGTTTATTTAAAGAGGATAGTTCTAAGTTTTCGTCTAAAACGAATGTGGAAATGTGTCTACGAGTAAGGATTTGTTTAAGATTTCTATGTTAGGTTTTGTGTTGGTTGTTTTACTAAGATAAAATTATTTTTAATTTAATTGTTGCATATTAATTTTTTTCTTTGGTATGTACTGTAACAAGTCTTGGGTATGGCATTTTATTTGACACTCTAAGATGGTTATTCTGTTGCAATACTACAATAACTATTATAAGATGCATACCTTAATAATTAAAAATATAAACATTTATAAAATATAGAACTATTAAAAAAAATCATTACATTGAAATAAAGCAATATTCTCCTAATATTTTTATAAATTTGAGGCTTCTGCCTGACTATAGGTTCAAAATCAATATCTTTATATATTCTTTTGCGCAGTTTATATTTTTTTTTCAAAAAGAAATTAATATCATAAAAGTTACCGCAATTAATAAATAATGCTAAAAACAAATTAAACAATTTTATAAATAACGCAAGAATAGACCAAAATCAAGAGAAAAACAACGAAAGCCTATTTAAGAGTTTAAATGACAAATAGACTGCATCTATACAACAGTTTCATATGAATATGGCAACCCATACACGGGTAAGAATAAAAGATCAATAAAAATACGAGTTAAAGAGTATGGAAGATGTAGAATACAAGAAAAATATTGTAAAAACTGGTGCTGCTGACTATGCTAGGAGAGGTATCGTTGGAAAAAAAGAGAATTTAAAAGGCACCAAGACCAATCAAAATATCAGATGATTTAAGAAACCCTCTTTAGATAGGTATAAGAAATGTCTAAAAATTTTTAATTCGGTTTTTTTATTTTTATGACATCCACGTGTGCGTGTATGGAGCATAAGTACTAAGAATAGTTTGTGCGTTTTTTTTAGATGTTTAACCCATTTTATTTCCGCATTTTAGGTTCTGTTTTAAACAACTTAGGAACGGATTTTGGTTTGGATAATATCTATAATACAAAAATTATTTTATATTAAATACTAGCTACATTTAAAACATTTCATTTTTAAAACGTCTCGTTGGTGTGTGTTTTTTTCTATTTATTAAAATCCCCCTTACTTAAAATTATAAAATGTTGCCTTATTACAAAATGACATTAATCCCACAACCTAATAAATTAGCTGTAACCCAAATGATTTAGTTAATGTGTTTGAAATGTTTGTTTTTTGCGGCCATATTATGGGACTATCGGCGTTAAAGTAAAGCTCTTTGAAAAAGAAAAATAACAAGAAGAGGGATAATAATGATTATACAATTTCAAGTTTCTTTTATTTAATTTTTTTGCTATGGTTAGCAAAAAATAACACAAAAATGGTTGTTATAAAGGTGTTGGGTGATTTTACAGAATTTTACTTTTGTTTTAGTTCAATAAAAAAAGGTAACTTATATAGATATATTTTTTATTTGTATATACAGGGTGTCCAAGAATATGTGGGCAATCTCTCGGAATCCAATAGAATACCTAAAAATAACATGACAAGTTCCCATAAACTTATTTCCCACGACTCTCCCCTACGGAAATACAGGTACATAACGAACGTTCCTGGAAATCGTTTTTTTAATAACTTTTAAGATACTAGGCGTAAATGAATATTTTTTAAATAAAATGGTCACTAGATAAGTTTTCTTTAAATAAACCCATTTAATTATATTTGGCTTATTTAGTTTGCCAGGGTCGGAGTAGCTCTAACACAATAATAGCAATTTTTTTAACACCCTGTATGATAAGGGCTTAACAATATTATTTTTGGATAGCTTTAACCTTGAGCTAAAAAAAGGTATTCTTGATTGACATTGATAAAATCAACTGTTTACGAGAAATAAAATATTATGGTTGGTACTTTTTTACATTATACAGGGTGTTTTCTTATTGAACGTCAATATTTAAAGAGGCAGTTTCTGGGTCCATTTTAAAAACACAACTTTGTTTAAATTTTTGCCCTAAACGTCCTAATATTTGAGATACAGGGTGATAAAATATTCAAAAATTAATCATTTATTATTAATATCTGTAAAACCACTTTAGATATTTAAATGAAATTTGGCATACATATATCATGTATCAAGAGGCAAAAAAATCAAGAGATTAAATCTGTTCATAATTTAACTTGGCTTAAAAATGATTGGGGATTTCAAAAATAATTTTAATTTTAAGAGAAATTAGTGGCGTACCATCAATGTCTGCCAAAATAGGCAGGCCACTGGTAAAAAAAAAAAGTGGTACACTAAAATATGCCTCTTGATACATGATATTTGTGTGCCAAATTTCAATTAAATATCTAAAGTGGTATTACAGATATTAATAATAAATGATTTATTTTTGAAAATTTTACCACCCTGTATCTCAAAAGTTAGGGAGTTTAGGACATACGTTCATATGAAGTTTTCTTCTTATAATTGATCCAGAAATTGCCTTTTTAAATATTGACGTTTAATTAGAAAACACCCTGTATAATGTAAAAAAAATACCAACCATAATATTTTATTTCTCGTAAACAGTTGAGTTTATCGATGTCAATCAGGAATACCATTTTTTTTAGCTTAAGGTTATAGCTACCCAAAAATATTATGGTTGAGCCTTTATGATACGGGCTGTTAAAAAAATGCTATTATTGCGTCAGATCTAGTCCGTCCCTGGCAAACTAAATAAGCCAAATATGATTTAATAGGTTCATTTAAAGAAGACTTATTTAGTGATTATTATTTTTTTAATATTAATTTACGCCTAGTATTTTAAAAGTTATTAAAAAAAAACTATTTCCAGGAGCGTCCGTTATGTACCTGTATCTCCGTAGGGTAGGGTCGTAAGAAAAAAGTTAATGGGAACCTGTAATAATATTTTTAGGTTTTCTATTGGATTCCGAAAAATTGCCCACATATTCTGGAACACCCTGTATATTTTTAATTTTACATAATCGTTGCAATAATGTTAAATATTTTCTGGTTGCGTAGTAAGCGGTTTTTACATTTATAAATGAAAAAAGTTTTTTAATGTAACTTTTGAATGTACATCGATAATGAAGAACTTGATTTAAAAAGTTTGCAACAAAGTGGTTTCTTATCTTTGACCCAAGAAAGAAATTCTGTTAGCAAATATCTTTATTTTAGTGTAGATCTTAGTTTTGCAGTTCTGAAAAATGTTTATATACAGATTGGCTTTTAATTGAAAACCCTTTATTTAATATCTAGAGACCCCTATTTAAAATAATATACATAAAGCAATGCTATTTTACCTTATGATGATTTTTTTGTACAAAAAGCTTTTTATTTAAAATAGTTTATAAAAAGGATATTATTTAGAAAATAGTTTGTCAAATGAAAGTTGACCAAACCAAATCATAAAGTAATTTTCAAACAACAAAATTAGATTTTTTTTTTTAATTTTAGGGTTTGTCATATTAACAAAATGTAAGCAAATAGTTATCCTATCAATTTTCAGTTAAGCTATTAAAGGCAGATACAACAAAGGAAATTTTGAAACCTCCCTTTAGTTCAAAAAAAGTTAAACTAGATTAAAAAAAACTTAACTTTTTGTATATCTGGGATAGTCTTCGATGGCTTAAAGCCCAATCACATACGTACCGTGGGTGTCTAAAGTGTGGTATGAGGCAGTTTACATATGGGATTTAAGGGTTTAAAAGTATTAAAAACAAAAATACTTTTGCAAGTGGTCTATTAACATAAAGTAAGTAAAATATCTTTTTGATTTAAAAAATATGCAATTAAACTTTAAGCTTACTAATAAGTATAAAAGTAAAATTTTAGGCCGTGGTCAGTTAAAATAGGAGTCTAGTTTGCCTTCTTTTAGGTAAATTTATTAAAATATATTTAATGGGAAAATATCTGCCAGCAGTACCACCCCCTGTATACATTTTTTTCACTTTATTTCAACCTGTATTTCAATAAAGTAACAAATTCAGTTTACCCTTTTTCTATCAAAAATCACCAACCTGTATGTATGCATCAATGCATTAATTCCCATAGTAGTAGCCCTGGTTATTAACCATTTGGAAATTAAAATTGGTATTATTACACATTGCCTGTTTTGGGACTTTATTAATTTTACACACCAAACAACAGTATTTTATTAGGGGCTTTAAACTTTGGCCAAATAAAAAAACACGGGACGGGAGTAAACATTCATTTACAGCCCAATGAAATGTATGGACGTAAAAATAAATAAAAAACGTTTGTACGGTTAGTAATATTAAGTAAAACAAAAAAAAAATGGGGTAAAAACTTAAATATTAAAATACTCTAACATTTAAAAAAAATTGTTTTAGTCTATTAAAAACCAAAATCAAAATTTTGAACTTTTTCTGAAAGCTTAAGTTGACGACTGGAAAAATAACGGCCGAGTGATGATCGCGTTGTTAAATTTAGCAATGGACTTAGCAGTTTAGAATGTTTAACAAAACGTCATTGTCATTGGTATTCAATGATTTTAGTAGGCAACCTGTTAAAATCTGACATTTTGTTAAACATTCTAAACCGTTCTTAACTTTTTACAACTTGCTAAGTTGACAACGGTTTAGAATGTTTAACAAAATGTCAGATTTTGACAGGTTGCCTACTAAAATCATTGAATAACAATGACAATGACGTTTTGTTAAACATTCTAAACTGCTAAGTCCATTGCTAAATTTAACAACGCGATCATCACTCGACCGTAAGTCAACTAAGTTTTAATAGTATAGTAAATTGTACTTTTCTGATCACAAAGAAAAAAAAGTGAAATTTGCACCTGCCTTGGTAGATCAGTAAATTATTTTTCAAAAGTTGGAGGTTGCAACAATATTGATACTTTAATTAGAAAGACGCTTACATTTTAAACATAGTAAACTTTACATCCTGTTCTAGTCAAAAATTTGTAAAATAAAGTAAAAAAATAACGCGATGAAAAATGGATTGTAATCGATATTGGATGCAGGTTTACATATTTACGAAATATGTCCAAAAACTCATATCTTATTTATTTTTCTCTAATATTGTTAATAATTTAGAAACATTGGTTTTTGAATTGGAAACTCCAAAAAATCCAACGATTAACACAATTGTTTTTAATTAATATTTTTTTCGTCAGGTTGTTTCAAAAAGTTTTCAACCTCTTCTTTGGAAATTTTTGGACTTTTTCGGTTTATAACCACTTGTCTTTCTTTTAAGAAACAAAATATTATTGGCAGACCTGGGACGAATCCTTTAAAAAAGGAATCAATTAACAGATCCGGGTCCTCGTAAAGTAAGCAAATCACCAATACGAATCACGATCCTTTTTTTTAAGGAAAACCAGGAATCGCATCTAGGAAATCAATTCCTATTTATCGGATCACAAATCCGGATTATCTTAAATTTTTATACTTACAAATGGAAACTACGATCCGAATAATCCAGATGATTAATCAACGATTTATAATTTTAGCCCTATTTTAAAGTGCTGTAACTCTTAGCCAAATTAGTTTTTGGTAAATATAATAATAAATTTAAATATGTTATTTTTAAGATCAACATAAATCCACCCTTAAATGGAACATTTTTTCGAACTGTATTTTAAAACTTGCGATGCTAGATTTCCATAAGGTTTTTAAATGTGATTCTTAATATAACCTGAAGCGACTTATAAATGGAACATCTAATTGTAATTTCTTTGCTCAGGGAATATAAAAATGTATTAAAATTTTAAATTCATTTTTCGAATGTTAGGTGTGTTTCCTTATTTTAAGATCTTAATAGGCAGATATTTTAAAATTATTTTTCTTAATTTCCGAAAATCAAAGTGATGTTGATTAAGAATCTAGGGTAAAAATTTGTAAATTTTAAAAGAAAAAATTTAAAATGGCGGATTTTGGCATTTATAAACCAATTTGCCTCTAATTTAGATTTACGAAATTTAGAAATTAAGAATCGTGGGTGAAAATTTGGAAATTTAAAATGGCTTATGCAAAATGGCAGATTTTGGCATTTGTCTCAAATTAGAAATATAAGAAATTAAAACCGGATCTTTCCAAAAAGGAATTGGAATCATTTAAAAATTATTTAACAAATCCGGATCACAGGTCGTATATTTAAAAAGTAATCGATTACAGCCTTCGAATCCTTTAAAAGAAATCAATTCCTGGATTCGATTCCAAAAGGATTTGATTTCTACCTAGCTCTGAACTTTGGTATATTTACTAATGTCCACATTTTCTATTACGATAAATTGTATGTGTATCAAAAAACATACATAAAATGTAATATACATAAAATGTAATATGTTTTCCTTATTACAATTTAAAAAGTTTATTTATTTACCTACAATATCCTTTTTCTTCCCAACATGTTCCCAATATAGTTTTTTTCTTTAAATTATTACCTTGTAGTTTAACTTTCTATTATAACAATAAAAGTCCACATTTTTATCATTTTGACCACTTTTATTAACACCGCTTATCTTGTTTAAATCCACTAGCCGCTTCTTGCTCCGCACACTTGTGGAAGAGGTTCAATAATTAGCTGTACGTATTACAAAACCTTTCACTTAAAATTTCTCATCACAAATAGCCACTAAACTTAGGTAAGTTTTGTTGTACTTTGGATATTTTTTGTATGATTTTAAACACTTTTGCACTATTTTTACAATTTACACCTACTTTATTTTTACCCATAATTAATTGATTTAAGCATACACGAGAATTTTTTGGTCATTTCAGGGGTTTTTTTATATAAACAAAAAAATCAAAACGAAAATAAAAACAACAAATTTGGTTACCTTAACCATCAGATACGGTTTGGTTTGTTTTGCCTAGGTTTGTCACGTGATTATTACGCTTGACGGCCTGCTCAAGTAAAGGAGGTAGTGCTAAACACTACTATATCGCAACATGTATGAAAAATAGCAAGTGGATATCAGGTAGCTTATTTTAATTGTTTCCTTTACCAATATAATAATAATATTATTGTATAATTAAACAATAGTATTAAGCTAAATACATTGTATACTCATATCCATATACCAAATAGCTTAGGGTTTCATACCACTACTGTTAGGGCGGTGTTAATGCTTATTATATTTTTTATTAATTAGACTGCGTTCGGATGTAAGTAGTCATTTGGTTTACCATATATAATTTTAATCATTTATAAAACTTAAACGAGAAATCTTAACAGCCATTTAATGCTCAATTGACCGTAAGTAACCGTGTCAATCGTAAAAACGTAAAATTAATGAAATTTTGATGCGAATATAAAACGAACGCTCGTAAATATTTCAGTTATAAAATGTCCATTTTTTCCGGATATTAACTTGAAAATTGTCGCTTATTTTAAAAAACAACGTAGAAAACTTTAGAAATGCATGAGGCAAATTTGTTTTATGACTTACCATTTACAGAAATATAGTATTATTTTTTCATTCTCCTATTATTAAACACAAAAATATTATTATTAATAATAATAACTTAATAAGTCTGGCTACGTGGACAATGCCTGGCATTGTTCCTGATGCTACCAATCACGAACAATCCAGGCAAGACGGTACTGCCAGCGAGCTTGAAGGTTTTGCGGACACTAACAGCGACCTACAAGGGGCCTCAAATTGGTCCAGAAGCCTCTGTAATACCGGTAACCACCGAGACTTGGTGGGGTCACGAATATCTCACATTGTCACGAAAAGCAACTTTCCTGAATACTTGCTACAAGGCATTCAACAGAATCTTATATTCTAGAACATTAAGTGCAGTAGATCCTATACTTTCTGATGTAATTGAGGAGTGAGGAGAAAACAGAGGAATAAATGGTTGCAAAGAGAATCTCTTAATCGATAGATGCATCACATAGCACTCAATCCAATACAAACGCAATCTCACGAATTACTCTTGCATCTGCGAAAAGATCTTAAGGTTTCTTTAAACCTCATTCGATACTGACGACACTTTGAAAATTAAAGTTTTTTAAAACACCTGGAGCACGAAAAATCATTATTGAGCCCATTACATTTAAAAGGGGCGTATTTCAGGGTGACTAACTCAGTCATTTGCTGTTTTGTATACTGCTGCTTCGTAGATCCGTATCTCTTTGAAAGTCACGCGGATACTGCTGTAAACTACCTGGAAGACGTAAGGAAGGCGACATAAGTTAACCCATCTGTTTTATATGGATGTCCTGAAACTCTACGCAACTAGCGCGTGAGACCCACAACAGTCTCTTAAAGTGGTTCACGAATATACCAGAGATGTTGGCATGAAGTGCGGCCTCGACAAATGTGGAAAAAGTATGGTTAATGATACTTGACGATGTTTGCAGTACCTATATTGCTTTACTCCGTTAGAGCGTTAAGGGGACGCGAGAGGAACTGCGCTATCTGGACATCAGCACACGAAAAATGATGCATTTTCACCGTAGCATCCATTTACGCTCATCGATCTCCCCTATTTACCTTCCACGCCACTAAGAAGCTCGTGGCCTTTTAAGCTAAGGTGTATACACGATCGGTTGGTTTGGAGTCACTTGTCAGGTTGCCAATAGTGCAGATCCATTACTGCAACTAGTAAGAGCACACAAAAATTCGGTCTCAGATTTGCAATAGAACCCAATAACGATCAATTACTTATCAGACTTAGGTCCAAAGCTGTAAAAATTGCAGTCAAAAGAGCAGAACACCAGATGCTCTTCGAAGATTACATTCATAAGTCTCAGCACGGAGTATTTAACAGAAACATAAAAAAACTCAAGTCATCTCGAAACCTTACGTTTTAGTTTTTAAAATCTGCTGAGCTTAAGTTTAAAACCAAGGGTTTCCTACCAGCATGCCAAGATGGGGTGATTAACATAATACAATACTGAAGTTAGGTTTACAACATTCCTGATACTGCTTGTCGAGCCTGCGACGACGAAGCCAACATTATTCGTGTTATTAATGACATACGACCAGAAGTGCTTAAAAAAGTCACTTAAAGTGGACTTAAAGAAAACGCTATCTTATAGACAGCCGCGGTGGCCACCTGCCGCAAATAACTTTTAAACGTTAATGTAATAAATTGTTTTTTACGTAGCATTATGTTATTAATCACAATATATTTACATTTATATTTTTTTATATATTAAAGTTTTATCATTGTAAAAGAAACACCCTTTATTATAACAGCTCTAAAAGTCGATTAAGCTAATTCCGTTGGCACAATCATAGAAAAACAAGAGAAGTATTAGCAAATATGGAACTATAATTATAAAATTGTTAATTCTAAATTTATGTAAAATAATATAAAATGCAATACCAGAACAATTCTTTTTGGTTGTCATTTAAGTTACTTAACTAACGTACCTGTAATTTGGACCACTGGATGCGTCCAATACACCTGACCGAATTTCTCCATGCCAATTTGGCGCCGTAAATAAGCTCGGTTTCGGTGAGTTGATAAGTCCCTGTTGTCGTCACTTCCTTCTGAACTTGCTCCCACCGAGATACGTGTGCTGGGCTTTGAGACCTTAAACAAAACAGTCAAAAGTTTAGGGGAGAATTCAACACTTTGTTTGTAGAAGAGAGATAATATTACATTTGTATAAAGGTAAGAATTACAGAGTAACAGACAAATATAGAACAGATGATACAATATAATATAATAATATATTTATTAAAGAATAAATATATTTTTATGACTTGTTTAGGCAATAAAGTATTGTATTTGCTTGGAATTCTTTACAAAATTTTATTTAAAATTATGGTTTTAACAAATTATATTGTTCTTATTTTAAAAAATGTTTTTGTTATTATTTAAGAGTCCATTCGCGCCGCGATCCAATTTAGGGTTCGGGGCATAATGTTTTTCTCAAAAACGGTATAAGTTATTGATAATTTTCAAAAAATTTATGAAAGTCAACACTTAAATCTAGACTTCTGCTGTAATAGTTTTTTAAATTTGGATTTAGTTTCTAATATTTCCTTGAGTGAAAGTCACCCTAAAATCAGTTATGTTTAGATACTATTTTCTCTTAACTTGACTCATATTTCAAAAATCCGTTACAGCAGAGGCATAGATTATTTCCTTACCTTTAAAATGGTGTATAAATTTATGTCATTTAGGTGAAAAATAGTTACCGAAAAACGTTATCGCCTGTAGGCATGCAATCGGAAACAACATCGCATCGATACACCGAATTTGGAAGAACCCAAATACAATATAATATTTTTAATGCGGCTATACGAAAATTGTAGTATTGGGAGTTTGTTAGTCTCCGCCCACCGTCTCCGCATCCTTTCGCCCGACCTCTAAGGAGTAGCGTAAATGCACTCTTAAGGTTTTTTGAATCTACTGTTATGAGCTAAATTTTAATATAAGCTCAGTTTATACCTATCACTCTAAAATTTCTAGATAAGAAAAAAATATAAAATATAAGAAACCCCAAGTAGCGGCAAGTAATCTAGTAAATATTTAAAAGTTTAAAAAAACCAAATACGTTTTTAAGCACATATACTTTGTATCAAAATAATTACAAGACAGTCAATTATAATTAATAATAAAAACACTTATGTATATTTTAATAAAACGGGATAAATGTCTTAAATTAGAAATTAATTAACCAGTCAACATTGTTTTTACACATGATGCAACGCCATTCTGGTAGAGTGATAGTCCCATTTTTGGCGATTTTTATGAAGTTTTTACAATTTATGTAGAACGTGTTTGTTTTGAAAATAACAGCATTTTAAATGACTAATATAGGTATTCATATGTATAGAGCAAAGCTGGGACGAATCCTTTAAGTTTTTATACTTAAAAATAGTAACTACGATAAGAATAATACTACATAATTCAGATTAATTAAGCGTCAAAGATTTTAGCACGGAGCCTAAGTCTTGATATATAATTTTGGCCTCATTTTGAAGTACTGTAAATCTTAGCCAAATAAGTTTTTGGTAAATATTCTTTATGTTATTTCTAAGATCAACATGAATCCACCCTTAAGTGGAACATTTTTTCGAACTGTATTTCAAAACTTGCGATGCTAGATTTTCATAAGGTCTTTAAGAGTGATTCTTGAGATAACCTCAAGCGACTTATAAATAGGACATCTTATTGTAATTGTTGTTTCACCAGTACCGTTTAATATTTTCTCGGCGTACGGAATATAAAAATGGTTTAAAATTTTAAATTTATGTTTGGATGACACCCTGAATAAAACTTATTAAATGTCCCTCAGGGTTATCTCAAGGATACCAAAAATTATAAAGATTAAGCAATCAGAAGTTTTAACATAAATGCAAGTAAAATGTATGCCCGTTTTTAGATATCACAATCTATGGTTACAAAAAAAAATCATCTAAATGTGGTTTCTCCGGACCTAAAGAACAACATATTTTAGAAAAAAATCACATGTTAGGCGTGTTTCCTTTATTAAGAGCTTAATGGGCAGATGTTTTAAAAGTCTTTATCCTAATTTCCAAAAATTAACGTGATGCTTATTAAGAATCATGGGTGAATTTTTTTTTGTTTCTTTAATGGCAACAGGCTAATCAGCCATTCAGCCAGTCACAAAGTGTTACTTAAAAAAAAGAAGTATTGTATTTTATTTATTATAATCATTTATCATGCTAATAATAGAGGGTGAATGCAAGCTAAACCTATTACATATATGACTTTAAAAAAAAGGAAGAAACATTAGGATAAAAATTGGGTAAGACTAACCTACTGCCTACTATTAAAAAGCATCAATCCTACATAAAAGTAATTTATAATTTTAAATTTACTCTGTTTAAAAACGAAATCAATGCATTATTTACCTTTGTACTCTCTAGGGCTAAAAGATTAAGGATGTTAAAGGGACAAACAGCTTTACACTCTTTAATTAAAACATTATACAGGTTGTTGGTCTCAGCTGTATATTTATTACAATAAAAAAATATATGATCTAGGTCACACTTAACATTACAAGTATCACATTGATCTGAAGGTAATATTTTGATTTTATACAGATGAGCAGGATAACAAGCATGTCCAAGTTTCATGCGTATAATTGTTGTTACGTATTTCCTAGGGACAGTCAGATTTTTATGCCAGTAATTAGGTGGAATTTCAGTTACAAGCTGAGTATATCTTGTGGGTTTATTTTTGCAATATTCTTTCCATCTTATATTCCATTTATTGGTAATATTTGTTTTTGCAATATTATATCCGTCATTTAAGTTGAGAGAATAATTAGCTGTTGTACCATTAATAATACTATCCTTTGTTATTAAGTCTATTAGGTCATTATACTTAAGTCCTGTGTGTGCTTTAACCTATATGAAAAATACTTTTTTGCTACGCAATGTTATTCGGCGCAGCAATTTTTTTATTTCCCATAATATTGGGTTGTCTTTATAGTTCCAGCATTTATTGTTCTGTAAGGCTTTAAGCACAGACATAGAGTCAGACAGTATTACAAAGTGGTGATGACTAGAGTCCACTATAAATTTGAGAGCTTCGCAAATTGCTATGGCTTCACATGTAAAAATGCTAAGGTTATTGTCTATTTTAAATGTAAGTTTGATATTAAGTTTTGTGATATATACTTCAGCTCCACTACCATTTGCATTTTTTGAGGCATCTGTATAATTGAGATATTTCGGATTTTAAAATTGCGGCATTCAGTGCATTGATGTCGCTAAAGGGTGGAAATTTAACATTGATGTCTTGAAAAGAGCTATGGTACTCATAATCGGTGGAGTTAAAAGGTTCGACCAGATTAAGGATGTCATTAAAATTTCGAAAAGCTTCGCAGAGAGGAGGTGAATTTTTATGTTGCCAATATTTGTTATTTAGATCATATGTATTTAATCTTGATATATTAGTAAGTAATTCGGTTTTTAAAAAGGCTTGTTTAAGTAAAAATTTAATGCTTAATGCCTCCCTGCGTAAACACAGAGGAGGTTCTAAAGCTTCAACTAAGAGGGTGAAATTTTGGAAATTTAAAATAAAAGATTTAAAATGGCGGATTTTGGCATTAATAATCCAATTTACCCCAGATTCGAAATATAAGAATTTTAGGAGGGCTAGGTCAAAATTTGAAAATTAAGAATCTTGGGTGAAAATTTAAAAATTTGAAATGGCGCATTTTAAATGGCTGATTTTGGCAAATTGGAAATAAAAGGAATCGATTTTTTTTTGAAATCGGATCCTTTCAAAAAGAAGTCGATTTCGGATCATTTTAAAATTATATAACGAATCCGAATCACGGAACCTAATTTTAAAAAGTAATCGATTTTAGCTTTCGGATCCTTAAAAAGAAATCAATTCCTGGATTTAATTCAAAAAGGATTCAATTCCTACCCAGCCCTGGTGTAAAGGATTACGCTTCCAGGTACGCATTGTTTATAAGTATGTGAAAATATAGTTTTAAAAGAATAATTTTGTAATTAAATATGAACAAAAGGGCAAGATCCCAACTTGCCCGCATCAAATAGATAAAGGTTTATATTACTATGTTAACACTTTAGTGCTATCTACAAAATTTATACTTGTTATAGTTAGTCTAATAACACTAAAATAGACATAACACCAAGTGCTCCACAAAAAACAACATTTTTTCTAGCCTGCCCCTTGCAAATAATGTCCTTTTTTATAGCACGCAAAACTTCTCGCAGTGTTAGAAAACAAAAAGAAACCACTGTTAATAATTTCTTTGCTATATAAAACAAAATTAAAAAAAAATAAAAAAAGAATCTAGCAGGGAAAAATAAGCAAAGAAAAAAAAATATAACTAAAGAAAACTAAAAAAAAAGTTATAAAAAAAAATGACCAAAAAGAAAAAAGCAAGTAGGGTTAGTTTATCAATAGAGAGAAGAAAGAGTAAAGTTGCAAACAAACGTTCAATTTAGGATGTTTGTTATTTAGAGTCAAATGAAAGCTGGGCTGTATATTTTGCATGCGACAAATGGGCTTACTGTACCAGGTGTCCAAATAAGAAAGAACGCCGGCTGTATCTTAAAAAATATTTATCGCACAGCGTTGGGGAAAAATATTTTTGGTAAAAGTGGTCAAGAGAGCTGGAAATTATTTTCAAGCCTCTAAAATGGCCGCTAGGGGGCGTAACTGCAATCTTGAATCTAAAAAAATTATGTTTCTGTGAAATTTGCTATATAAACCTAACAAAAAAATACCTGACCTTTAAAGTCGAGGATAATCTGAACCTTTTTTGTTTGACAGTTGTTGTTATATCTCTAAAAATAAAGTGGTGGGGGTATTCAAAGGTTTCCATAAAATGAACCCAGTATCTTCAAAACGGCTAAGTCGATTTTAAAAAACTTGGGCTAGTTGAAAAGAGCTATTCTTAGGCTATAATTCTTAAAATATTTAAAGTTTTTTTAGGTTAGGGTTAATTTTCTGAAAAAAATTAAATTTATTGATATATTTTTTTTTTATGAAAAAGTAGGTAAATAATGCCTAAACAATATCTTGTTCCTTACCTAATATTTAGGCCAAAGAAAATTTTATAAGTCAATAACTCAAAAACTATAAAAGCTACAAGAACTTCTATAAAACATAAACTGTGTATTTTTACAAAACCTCTAATTTAGGTTAAATAATCTTTTTATCTTAATGCAGTACTTTACGAGTTATAATCAAAAATGCGAATTCTAGGGGTATACCTTGAAAACATCCTGCAAATTCGATTTTTTGATTATAACTCGTAAAGTATTGCATTTAGACGAAAAGATTATATAACCTGAATTAAAGGTTTTGTAAGAATACATAATTTATGATACATAATATTTCTTGTAGCTTTTATATTTTTTGAGATATTGACGTATAAAATTTTCTTTGGCCTAAATTTTAGGTACGTAACAAGATATCGAGATACGGTTTTCGCGAGCTTGTTAAGGAATTATTTAGCTACTTTTTTATAAAAAAAAATAATTATACCAATGCATTTAATTTTTTTGAGAAAATTAACCATTTCTGTCGGATTATCGAAAAAAGCCCTCTAGCGGCGACACGTGAAACTAACAAAACTTTAAATATTATAACATTTATAGCCCAAGAAAAGCTCTTGTTAACTAGCCTAAGCTTGTTAAAATCGGCTCAGCCGTTTCGAAGATACAGGGTGTGTCTTACAAAAACCTTTTATTACCCCCCATCACTTTATTTTTAGGGATATAGCAAAAATTGTTAAAAAAAAGGTTCAGATTATCCTCGGCTTTAAAGATCAGGTATTTTCTTGTTAGCGGCCGTTTCAGAAACTTGAAAATAATATTTTATTTTTTATATAATATTTTTATTTTACAAATAAAAATATTATTTGTGCATTAAATTCTGGACACGCGATATAAATTCATTAATCTTTTATTTTTTAGCAGATTGTTTAACCATGACTAACATGTTAGAAAAGTATGTGACAACAGCAGTTACATTCGTGTGTACTTAGTCAAACAAACAAAAATTTTCCAACTAACACAAACATGTGAAAAATGTCCCGACCACTTAAACGTCAGAGTACATCGCCCCGGTGTTCCCGAAAACCAAATAGTTCCAAAGTGAAGTTTAATGCATTGTTTGCAAACTTTTGTTTTCATAGTTTTATAATTGCCGTCTAGTTTAAACGCATCCTAAACGCTTTGGTAAACTATTAAAGTTAAGAATTTTAAACGTTTGTCGGATTAAAGTTACTTCACTAATATATTTTTGGTTTTAAACACTTTGTATGATAAAAAGGCAATTTAAAAGAATTAAATTGACTAAAAAGAGAATTAACTTAAAATTATGAGGAAATATTTTTTAAACATACCTATGCTAAATTACCCAACAAAAACAAAATTAAAAGTAGGTACAAAACGAATTTGGGGCCTACAATTGTCAAGGTCGGTGCCAGCAAAGCTATCGTTAGTTAATTAAATTTTGTTAAATTATTCGATGGTTTTGCTGGCACCGACCCCAAAAATTTAATATTGTTTTTATTGGTTAATTTAATATATGTACAAACAAAATATATTTTATATTATACATAATTTTAAGTGAATTCTTTTAAATTAATTTATTATCTGGTAATTTTTAGTTTTAAGTAGGATAGCCGTTGTGTAATAAAAGGTAAAAGTTTTGTTGTAAATATCTAAAGATTTTGTTAATGACTTTCTTACTGTATTAGAATTTTAGCAAAAAAGGTCATTTTTTTTATTAAGGTTAACAGATATCTGATTGCGCCATGACTTCCGGAATAATCTGTAGATAACTAAAATCAAAAATCCAAGGTAATTTTTTAAACAATAATTATTTAAAAAGGGCCGTTTTTCGCTTTTCTTAAAATACTGTACTATATAACCTTACTCATAAGACCGTTTGTGGAGAATTCAAAAACCTACAAAATGGTTTTTGAAAAATCCCGATCCCACCATTTTCACCGAGAAAAGCCAGAGAAACGCTTAAAACATACCTTTTTTAAAAAGTTCGCATCTTCGTTAATAGTTTTTTTTTCAATCGCACTATAAACAAATTAGGATCTTATCTTGTAAGTGCCGTGAATATTAGGCAAATGGTCCGATTTGGATTTTTAAAACGGCTTTTTAAGTTGAGTTAAGTAAAATTTTTTAAACGGCTTTTTAAAGTTAAGAATAAATTGCATATCTCACATTTTCTTATAAGTTTGGAGAACATTGTTAAAAATGTTTGAGAACCTAACGCGTCGAGCGAAAATTTGCGACCGAGACGTACTCTCGCTTCTGGTTCGCTGCTGGGTGCCCTCTCCACGGTCGACTCAGTCGCTCGACGCGCTAGGTCCACAACAATCATTTCTTAAGTGTTCTTTGATATTTCACGAAAAAAAAAACAAATGCTATTTTATTTTTTATTTAATATGAAAGAGCCATAAGCATGCTCCTGTATGCATAAGAGTAGTACCGAAAATATTCTGGTTAAAAGTTTCTACAGGACAAGTTATACTAGCTAGCTAGCAAATTCTTTAAATTATTTTAAATTCGGGTATACACCCATGCACAGGATGTTTTAAATTAAGTTTATAATATTTATAGAGCACATAACAATAAAACAAAATGTTTTAATAAACGTGACGTAAAAAAAAACTGGGGTCTCCTTAAAAAAAACCTTAGATGGTTTTTATTCAATATCACTAGAACTGTTTAGGTAATGTTTTATAATTCTTTATATATAACAAGGTTGCAAGGTCACAAAGTTTTCTTTTTTAAATCTACAAGTTTTTTTTGGGCGTAAGATTTGGGTGAGACAATAATGTGTAACCCAGAATAACACCACCCTATAAAAAATATTGGATCCAGAGATGTGATATATGGTTTTCGATGTAAGCTTGCTTCCTAAACACGAATCAGTAGTCAGAAGTAGACCAAAATAGTTTAAAAACCCCAGGAAATATAGAAACAATTTGTTTTTTATTTTTAAAATATACATTTCTTAGAATAAAACCATTAAAAATTAAAAGGCACCCTTAAAACTGACGTGTTATTTGACTTTTTTTTATAACCTCAACGAAACAATTATTTTCTTAAAATTAACCGATTTTCGGCAAATGTACAGCGGTTTTTAGGTTTGCTATTTACTAATCCAAAATCAGATTTAAAAAATAAGATGGTGTATCCAGTATGGAAGAAATATTTTTAAATTAAAAAAAAATAGTAAAAATCTTACCCCAAATTCCCAATCAGCCACCCTTAAAACCCCTATGTACCATATGGTCCACCATATTGAACCCGCCATCTAGAATTTTGAAAATCTGACTTCGGATTGGTAATCAGCAACCACTAAAAATCCTGTATACCAAATTTGGCGCAAATCAATTGATTTTAAGAAAATACTGTTTTCTTTAGGGTTATATCACCCAACCGCTGTGTTCACACAACGTCGTTTGTGGTTGGGCCCAGTAGGATCTTTTGGAACATGCGCTAAAGTTGCCGGTTATCGGCAACTCTTGTTGCCACCGTATGGACCGGGATCCGAAGCTAAGATGAACACAAGGCTTAACTCAAGGTGTTAGCATACCGTGCTGATGAGTGAATGAGATCCTGTGCCTTAAACAGGTGTCCTCAACGGTGCCTCTGAGATACAGGGCGACCTCTCAGAGTATCTAGCCTTACCGCGGTAATGCGGGGCTCTGCCGTGGTGGACTATTACTTCTCTAGTCTCAACAGAAAGCGGACAGAACCGCTTTCATAGGAAAAAAGTGACGAAGGTGTGCTAAACGAAACGGATAAATCCGTTTCAAGAGGTGCCACTCAAGGTCACAAGCAGACAAAGGTGCGCCGACCGAAACGGGCGAATCCGTTTCGTAAGGTGCCCTCGAAGTCACAGGCGTCTGTTTCACGGGGAAGGGCTAATTCATCCCAAACAGGTGCTTAGGAAGGGTTCCCTTAATCCAATCCATCTGGTTCCTGTAACAAGGACCTGGTAGCTACCCACGTCACTAGACCGGGAGAGGAGGGCATGATGGATCTAATCGTCTGCTCGTCACACTCTCCAGGAGACAGGGACACCAGAACACATTATGCTCGTGTCCGGTAGTGACACGAGTAAGAGGAGATGTAAGAACTCTCTCCCAATCTCTACCTACCTACCTACCTAGGATTATATCAAAATGTCACGTGACACATTAATTCTGACGGTAGATATTTATTTTTATAGCCTTTTTTAATAAATATGTATTTGGTAAATAAAAAACATTTGTTTTGTAATTCTGCTAGTGTTTTTCGTGTATTTTTTGTGTTTTAAATCAGTTTTTTGAGACAAGAAAAAAATTTCCAGCCAAATTCTGACATACATCGAAAACCATATATCACATCTCTGGGTCCGATACTTTTTTTAGAGTGTTATTCTAATTTAAAACGTTTAAAATACCTATTATTCTAGAACTGGGTTTTACTTGATAACTTTCTTTGAATAAACTTTTCCGATTTATTTTTTAGGGGTTTAGTGAAAAATAATAAATAACACTAATTCTGCTACACCAACGAAAGTATTAATATATTTAATTATACAAAATAAAATTAAAAGGAAAGAAATAAAATTACATGCTTCCTAATAAATGTCTGCGTATTTGACGTTATAACCAGAGTATTGGTATATTTGTTAATTAGTAAACTAAAAAAATTTTCCATTTGAAAAATGATTATATTTTAAAAAGTATTAATATATCGAAAGTTTAAATCATTCCATATTTAAAACAAACGTGTGTATTTCTATGCTTAAAAACATCTAAAAACTGCTGGTTTATGTGTGGAAATATTTTAGATTTATTTACCACGAAAATGCTGTATAACAAAATTGTGTTTAAATAGTAGCACATGTGGGTTGTTATTGTTTATATATAATGTTGCGTTAACCGAATAATTTTAAACAAATTAACAAAATTATGTAGATTTGTTTTGTAATTACATTTAATAGACCAAGCATTATTTTTTTTTGCTTGAATGTATGGGGAGGCAGGCACATTTTTACAGGAAACCCTTTGTAAAGATCAAGAGTCAAGTTAAGCTTCTTTTCAAAAAGGTCCGCAACATTTATTAAATATGCAAACTAGTAACAAACACAATAAACAATAAATAAGGGCAGAAAAATCTTAGTTTTTGCGGGATTTTTTTGAATTCTTTAGATTTTTCAAAGAAGCTTCATATTCGGCCAAAAAGAACATATACAATGATAAAACATCACGTTAAAAGTCGTTAGTTTCTGTTTGATAGTTTTTAAATAATAATTTTGCAATTCAATTTCGTTTCAAAACAATTAACCGTTTTGCAAATTGCGTAGAGGCCGGAATATTGAACTTAAACTTTTTTTTTTTACTTAAACTAACGACGTCGAGTTTTTAAATGTTATAAAAAAATTGCTTAGTAACAATTGATCTCCATAAATTTTTGATAAAAAATATATTAAAAATTATTTAAAAGTACTAATAAATGCAAGCTTTATAGAATAAAAAGAAATTTCCTACAAACATTGAAAATTTTGGAATTGAGAAATCCAAAAAAAAAAGATAGCTACTTCTTTCACAGGGTTTATATGGATTTATTGTCATATTTTTATTTATTTTTTACTAATGGGATGATTTTAGAGCAAACAATATTTTTTTCCATTTGTTTAAACAAATATTGTATAAACAATTATTGCCCTTAGCTGCTAAGAGCGGCCAAATGATTTAATTCTAATTTTACAAAAAACGTTTGAAAGCTTAAGATTTTTAGCATATGTAAAATAAAAATACCTTGGTTTAATATTCTGAACCCTACCCAATTTGCAAAACTTTTAATTCAAACGAAATTAAAACGCAAAATTGTTGTACAAAAACTATTAAACGGATTTCAACGAAATTTGACATTTCATTTTACCATAACATGAAAAATTATCTGGCCGAATATAAAGGTCCTCAAAAAAATCTGATTGTTTTTGGTGTATTACTCTTTTAAAACAAGCGTCATGCATTTTGCGATTTTTAACTAATCCTATCTTGTAGAAAATTTAGTTACGAATCTTTTATCTCCTTTATTTTATGTTTCTTCTATGACCAACACAGACAAAGTTATGAGCGATTTAAATTGATCTTTTTAAACAACCAAACTTCTTGTGCTTACTAATAAGAGTTTGTCTTTAAATGCAAGTAATGAAAAATAGATACAAGTAATATTACGGTTTAAGGAAACCCTGGTATTGGACCAGTTATTTTCTAAACCAAGGCAATATTTTGATTCAGGATGATTGGAAACCTAAATTTTGTAACATATTACGTCTTCCAATTACGTGTTTAACTAGGTAGCTAAGGGTTTGGACAGCACTACTTTTTTTTTGAAAATTTATCTTCGATTGCCAAAAGTAAGTAGTTGCCAATATTTTTAGAAAGGCTAACAAAAAAGCCATGATAAAAGTTAATATCAAATTAATGTTTCCAAGTTACAGGGTCTTTTTTTTGACGATAGGGTCTACAACAACAAAAAATAAGGTCTACAATCAAATCTGATTTGATTTGACCTTTTTTTTCTGAAAGTACGTTAAAAAAATAATGGTAACACTGCAAATACTGAAGAAATCAACCCACATAAATTAATGTTTAAATGTCAGCTATTATTACCATTCATCACAAAACTTGACTAGTAACGTAAGTTTCTAAAAACCCTTTTATAAATCCTAAATATTCACTACCATCGGAAACTGAAAAACCGTTTAATGCATTAAGCGATGATAAATACTGCACTTGCGATATATATCGATTGCTTTTTGGTTTTTAAAGTTTTATTTTTAAAACCAATGACAATTATAATAGTCCAGTCCAGTAGTCAGTGCAGTTTTATGAAACCAATAAAATAACCAATACAAGTTTAAAAGTACTGTAATTTCAGCATACAAATATTATAATTTTTTTAACATTAACTTTTATATTATTACATTTACACAAAATAAATTACTAAATGTATAAAACTATTTCGTGTACCAGAAATAATTAAGTATAAATCTTTCCAAGTCTAGCTGTACACAATATCCTAAGCGAAAATAAACGAACACAAATAAAAAATATAACATAAAAATTTTAACTGATAAATAAACTTTTGCACGCAATCCAACTAAACTGAATTGTGTTGCCATAATAGAAAACCACTTCTCATAGAATTATTATTATGAGAAGCGCACAGTCGTTCAGCGTTTAGGAAAAATATTTAGTCTAAAACGGATGCCCAATATTAGAAAATGTACTTTATTTGATTTTACCATTGTTGTTTAAGTGACAATGTAATGATAACCAAAATAATATAGGGTTGTTTTTCAGAGATGTAATAATTTTATTTTTTAGGATTAAAAAATTGGTATGTTAATATTTAACAGAAATAGCGTAGTTTATGTATTGTTTCCCTTTCGACCCAAAATGGTATTTTTAAATTTAAAATGGTTTATAACTTTTTTATTATTTTGATGGGATATGACATTTTAGATACAATGTCGCTTCATATGCACTTTTTGAATATGAAAGGTTTAGTTTATAAAATTCTAATTTAAAGTACTATTAATACATTAAAACTGTTAGTTTTAATTTTATCGTCTTTTATATTTTACGGCTTTTTCGGATAGGGTTAACAATAATAAAATAATACTAATACCCTTTTACAGGAAAATGGTTAATTGATTAAGTGTTTTTTAGGAATGGTCTAACTCTAACCCAAAATATCCATTATTGACAAGGTGCGAAGTATATGGTGGGGACAGCTGAATTGATTGCAACACTCGCTGTGGTCAAATTTTTCGTTAAATTATGCTTGATTCAAATGTAAACTATTAGATAAAAAATAATAAAAATGCTGCATATTAGTTGTTGTGTGCTTGAATGTTAGAATACTGGCAGAAATAGTCACTGCTAGTTGAAAATTAGAAAAAAGGTCAAAATTATTAAATGCAGTTAAAAGAAAAAAGTAGTGCCCATCAAACCAAATTTAGCCGAATGACGTTCGGGTTTCGGGATTAGGCAAACTTTCAAATTTGACGTAACAAGGAGAAAAACTTATCGTTTCTTGCCGTGCACTGTTTGTTCCTGCCTTTTTTTAAAGTTTTTTAATGATTTGCGAGTTTTAAAAGAAAAAAGATTCTTTTTAATAGACAAAGTAGTGTCTGTGTAATCTCCTGTGATTGTGAATAGAGAAAATGGCTTAAAAGCCTTCAAGTAAGTAAAGTATATATTAGTGTTAAGTATATTGAAAAAGCCCTAGACTCGTAAGTTGATCAGGTGATTTTCCAATTATCGGACCAGTTGCGACTTTTGTTTAAGGTTAATAAAAAAAAAACTATTTATCTATTGAAAATAAATTATTATTTTTAAAAAACCTATTTAAATGCTTTATTTTTAAACATATTTTTTTATTTTTTATACTGACATTTGTAATGCTATCAACTGTCATTTGCATGGATTAAACCGGATAACCTTATTTCCCAATAATATGGTCCGAGTTCGATTCTACAAGACTCCAAAAACTTTTTTTAAATAAAAACACACTTTTTATACTTACTTTCTAAGCTTTAAAATTGTTTTTTCACTATTCATATTTGTACTTCACTTTTACAGTGCCGAACAGGTTTATATATATTAATTTACGAAAAATAAATAAATTTTATAAGTAATCTTACACCTCTTCCATGGCTTTGAAGCTTGATTTAATGCAGCCGTCAGATGTCGTTGTCGTCGCGCACGGTGCCAATAAGGTAACAAGAACAAATTGCTCCTTTAGAATATGCTAAAGAGCCACCCTCTTTGTGTTTAAAAAAAAACCTTATGACCAGAGAACAAAAGACGATAAAATTCATTTTTTCATAGCTACTTGACTTAAGATTAATCGTTTTAAGGTAGTTATAGCACTTCAGGTAAAAATTAAAATGAAAAAAAATATAAGGCGTCATTATAATCATAATGTTATATCCTATCAAAATAAGAGAAAGTACACCAGTGGATTCATTTAAAATTTAAAAGTACCAATTATTTTTAACCAAACAGGAGGTGATACAAAACAAGTAATGAGGTCAAACGATGCCTATTTCTGTCAAATATCGACATGTTAAATTTATTTTTTTTTACTCTAAGGGTAAAATATTACATGGGGGAGCCATCTCTGAGATACACCCGATATATAGTTGTTTTAAAATTTTACTTTTAGTTTTAAAATAAAAAATAATGTAATGACCATTGGTATGAAAAAACTTAAAAATTTTGTTGTTTATAAGGCATATAAATTTATCTAGATCACTTAGGCGCAGTTGTATAGGTTAGAATAATCCAAAAGTGCGGGTTAATCTTCAGATTTCAAAAGCGAGTTGTGTAGCATGGGACTCCCCAAATTGGGGTTAACCTAGGGTAATCCATAAACGGGAGGGGAATGGATTAACTCACAATGCTCGGGTTTAAATAAATAAAAAGGGAGGCGTTCGAAATATAAGGATGTACATTCGACGAGGACGACGTTTTGATAAATAAATATAATAGAAAATCAAAAACCAAATTTTTTTCGTAATCATCGATATCGGGGAAATTTTTAAACCCCAAGTTTTTTAAAAGGGTTTTAAATTTTAAAAAACCCCCCTGGAAGTATTTCCCAACAAGTTCGTACATCTTTAAAGAAATAAACCGAAAGCCTATTTTTCAAAAAAAATTTAAAAACATCCCTTTTTTTTTATTTTAAACTTGGGAATCATCCCAGTATGGTATTCTGGGGAATCGTTTTAAAAAAAAAAATTAATTATGTTAAAAAATTTTCCCTTCATTTTAGGAGAATTGGAATATATTAATAACCTTGTGACCGAACCTCAGAGGTATACAACTGTACAAAAAATGTGGATAAACCCTAGGATTAATCAAGAATAAAACCTAAGATTAATTCAAAGATTAATCGTTATATTAACCTCAACCTATACAACTGGCCCTTAAAGGAACAAATGTAAAATTATGATTTTTATTAATCAATTAGGCAAAAATTTGTAAGTGCTTTTAGATAAATGGTTCAATTCATTTTTGTCTTATTAATAATGTCTCTGCCATTAAGATCGTCAAATCATTTTTTTTTAACCTCCTTGTTTAGGTACTCACAGAATATTTTTTTTATTAAAATAAAATAAATTAACATAATTGAACATAATATTAAAAACTAAAAGGAAAAAAAACACACATGTTAACACTGATCAAACAATTTAATTGACTTAAGATTGTAACAAGAAAAGAACCCATAGAATAAAAAATTATCCAAAATTTTGCACAACGCAAAAATATTTCTAAATAAAGTTTTGAGAAAGAAAAACTAAAAAAATATATATGCGCTTCGTATTTATGTAAAGCATACCATTAAAAGCTAGAAAAGTTAAAAATCCGCGGTTTTATTTAATTTTCACAGAAGCGACTAAGATTTGTTGGCAATTTTTGAGACTAATTTTTCCTAGCTTTAAATAAATGGTTGTTTACCGGGTTAAATATTTTTGCATTAATTTAAAGATTACCTGGCAAAATTATAATTTAAATCTTAAACGTAAGACACTATCCGTGCAACAAGTGTTTTCGTCCATGTGTGTTATATTTTGCCTTTAATTTTTTTTAATAGTTCTGCCAAGCCTTAATAAAGGCAAGGTAAAATCACAAAAAAAAATAAAAATACCATTAAGAAAAAGAACTTTTTAAAAACAAAAAATATACAGGAGACTTATAATTTGGATTAATTAAGCAAAAATATGCATACAAGCAGAACAACATTTGGAGTAATCTTTGAAATAAAACACCTTAAGTTTTGTAGTCTATTTATTTTTCATTAAAAAAAATTAAATTTTAAATTAATTATTTGAAAAAATAACTATAATGGTGCTTTAATTTACAAGTAGATTTTTGTATTCTTCTTTATTTATCATTAAACAGTCAACCAGTTTCAGAAGAGAGCCAAATATTAATTTTAAACATCCTTGATATTTTTTTTAACAACTTTTAAGTAGCATATTTAAAAACCTTTTAAAGTTTTAAAATATTTTGTATTAACATAACTAAATTTTTTTTATTATATTAATATAAAAAAGAAAAAAATCCTTAATATATCTAAGAGGTAAATATTTTTATGCTGCAGGTCTAAAATTGTAAAAAGAATCTCAGATTAGTTTAATCGTAGGTGTCATCTGCAGTGAAGATAGGTTGGGGGTATGACAAGGCTTGATCACAAGAATAGTAAGTCGAGAAGCCAGCCTAACTTACTTGGATTAGTTATAATAGATTGGGTGTAATTTAATCAGTCAACAAATTATTTACTTTATAGTTGTCATATAAATTGGTATAATCCTAAAATGATAGATCTTTTAGTAACTTGTGAAAGCCAAACTATTGAGAAACAATTATTTGTAAATGTATGTGCAATCACCTAAAACTGCAGATAATGACCAAGCAATAAAATTACTTTATTAAAACTAACCAGAACCAAAGAGAACTAACCGATTTAAGAGTAACGCTATTATATTGGTGCCAGGAAATATAATAATAATAATAATAAAATAATATGGTGATTAAAAAAGTATTCCCTAATGGATTAACAGACAGACTTTACAAACTATGACACAATATTATTTAAAAAGCTGACCCAAAATTATTTTATTAGGACCAATATCGTAAGATCGAAAAAAGAAATAGTAGGGTCATATTTTTAAAAATGGAGCAAGAAAAGCTAAAAAGGGAAAGATGATAAAAACAGCTAGTATTAGTTAGTAAAATAACCCAAATCAATATCTAAATATAAATAATTGACACCAGTATTACAACTAATGTATGTTAAAAACTATTTTTTTTTTCCCCTTTTGGGCATTTTTTTTTTGGTTTTTTTGTTTTTTTTTTTTTTTTTAAAAAATTTAAAAAAAATTTCTTTTTTAAAGGGGGTTTTAAAATTTTTTAAAAAAACCCCTTTTTTAAACCGGGGGCCCCCCAAAATTTTTTTTTTTTTTTAAAAAATTTTTTGGGAAAACCAATTTCCCCTTTATTTTTTTTTTTTAAAAAAAATTTTTTGGGGAAAATAAATTTTTCCAAAAAGGGGTTTTTTAAGTTTTCCGGGGAAAAAAATTTTTTTTTTTAAAAAAAAATTTTTTTGAAAAACCCCCCCTTTTTTTTTTAAAACAAAAAAAAACCCAATTTTTTTTTTTTTTTTTTAAAAAAAAAAAAAAAATTTTTTAAAAAAGGGATTTTTTTCCCCCAAAAAAAAATTTTTTTTAAAATTCCCTTTTTTTGGGGAAAAAATTTTTAAAAAAAAATTTTTCCATTTTTTAAAAGGGGGAAAAAAAAAAAATTTTTAAAAAACCCCTTTTTTTTAAAAAAAATTCCCCCAAAAATTTTTTTTAAAAAAAAAAACCCAATTTCCCCAATTATGTTAAAAATTTTAAAATTTTTAAAAAAATTTTTTTTGGGGGGTTTTTTAAAGGGGTTTTTTAAAAAAAAACCCAAAAAATTTTTTTTTTTTTTTAAAAAAAAAAAAAAAAATTTTTTTTTTGGGGGGGGGGTTTTTAAAAAAAAAAAATTTTTTTTTTTTTTTTAAAAATTTTTAAAAAAAAAAAAAAGGGGAAAAAAAAATTTTTTTTTTTTTTTTTTTTTTGGGGGTTTTTGGGCCAAAAAAAAATTTTTTTAAAAAAAACCCCTTTTTTTTCCCCCCCTTTTTTTTTTTTTTTTTTTAAAATTTTTAAAATTAAAAAATTAAAAAAAAAAAAAATTTTTTGGGGGAAAAAAATTTTTTTTTTTTGGGCCCCCCTTTTTTTAAAAAAAATTTTAAAAAAAAAAATTTAAAGGGGTTTTTTCCCCTTTTTTAAAAAAAAAAAAAAAAGGGGGGTTTTTTTTTTTTAAAAAAAAAAAAAGGAAATTTTTTTTTTTTTAAAAATTTGTCCTAAAAAAAAAAAATTTTTTTTTTAAAAATTTTTTTTTAAAAAAAAAAAAATTTTTTTTTTTTTAAAAAATTTAAAAAAAAAATTTTTTTTTAAATTAAAAAATTTTAAAAAAAAAAAATTTTTTTTTTAAATTTTAAATTTTTTAAAAATTTTAAATTTGGAATTTTTAAATAGAAAAAAAAAAATTTTTTAAAAATTTAAAATTTAAATTTTAAAAATTGGTTTTTTGAATAAAACAATTATTTTTTTTTTTTTTTAAAAAATTTTTAAAAAAAAGCCCTTAAAAAAAATTTTTTGGGTCTTTTGAAAAAAAATTTTTTTAAAAAAAAAAAATTTTTTTTTTTAAATTTTTTTAAATAAAAAAATTTTTTTTTTTTTTTAAAAAAACTTTTTTTTAAAAAATTTTTTTTTTTTTAAAAAAAATTTGGGGGAAAAAATTTTTTTTAAAAAAAGGGTTTTTTAAAAAATTTTTTCTTTTTTTTTAAAAAGCTTTTTTAAATTTTTTTGGTTTAAAAATTTTTAAAAAATTTTTTTTGGGTTAAAAAATTTTTCCCCAAATGGGGGGGGAAAAAAATTTTAAAAAACCAAAAAATTTAAAAAAAAAAGGGAAAAAAAAATTTTTTTAAAAAAAAACCCCCCTTTTCCCCAAAAAAAATTTTTTTTCCCCTTTTTTTAAAAAACCTTTTTTTTGGGGGTTGGGGGGCTTTTTTTAAAAAAAAAAACCCCCCTTTTTTTTGGAAAAATTTCCTTTTTTTTAAAAAAAAAAATTTTTTTTTTTAAAAATTTAAAAAAAAAATTTCCAAAACCGGGGGTTTTTTTTTTAATCCCCGGGCCAAAAAAAAAGGGGGAAAAAAAAAAAAAAAAAATTTTTTTAAAAGGGGGAAAAAAAAAAAAATTTTTTTTTTAAAAAAAAATCTGGTTTTAAAAATTTTTTTTTAAAGGGAAACCAAAAAGGGGAAAAATTTTTTGCTTTTAATTGGGGAAAAAAAAAATTAAAAAAAATTTTTTTTTTTTTTTTAAAAAAAAAATTTTTTTTTAAAAACCCTTTTTTTTTTTTTTTCCCCCCTTTTTTTTTAAAAAAAGGGGGGGGAAAAAAAGGGGGGCCCCCGGGGGGGGGGCCCCCAAAAACCCCCAAAAAACCCCGGGGAAAAAAAAAACCCTTTTTAAAAAAAAAATTTTAAAAAAAAATTTTTAATTTCCCAAAAAAAAAAAAAGGGTTTTTTTTTTTTTTGAATTTTTTTAAAAAAAAGGGAAAATTTAAAAAAAAGGGTTTTTGGGTTTTTTTAAAAAAAAATTTTTAAAAAAAAAAAAATTTTTTTGGGGTTTTTTGGAAAAAAAAAAAATTTTTTGGGGAAAAAAAAGGGGAAAAAATTTTAAATTTTTTTTAAAATTTTTTTAAAAAATTTTTTTTCCCCTTTTTTTTGGGGGGGTTTAAAAAACCTTTTTTTTTTCCCCAAAAAAAAAAAAAAAAAAAAAAACCTTAAAATAAAAATTAAAAAAAAACCAAAAAAAATTAAAAAAAATTTGGAATCAAATTTACAAAAAGTATGCACTAATTCCAGACAATTACTAAAAGCATATTGAAATACGGCGCAATAATTGTTAGATCCTTTGATTTTAAATTTACAGAATATCGCGGATTAGTCGTTACTACCGTTGCCCAACTTTGTTTACTAATCTTAAAAAATACATTCTTTTGGTTGTTAAGCTGTTTTTAAATTTTTAAATTTTTTGTTGAAAAATTAAATTTTTTATTCATAAAAAAAAAAACTTTTTTAAATTTTTAAATTTCTTAATTTAGTTACCCTTTTAAATACATGTTTTAAAATTTTTAAAAAACCAGATTGACGACAATTATTTTGAAAAAATTTTTTAAACCCTTTACCAAATGTTACTTTTTTTGTTTAATAATGTAATATTTTTCTAAGCTCGTCAAATTTATGTTTTTTAAAGTGGTTTATGCCTTTTTTTGCCCAATTTTGAATACAACCGAAAAAACGGCAAAAAAACGTTTAAAAGTAGATAAAAATTTCCTTATTTTTAAAGATAAAAAAGAACAAAATTAAATAGGTAACAGAAAAAATATTAAATTTAAAAAAAAGAAAATTAAAAAAATATATGATTAAAAATGTTTATATTTGTATTTGTATACATTTGTATACATTTCCATAAATCTAATAAAAATTACAAGATATATCGAAATACAAGAAGTCCCATCAACTTGTCTATAAAATGCTTTTTAAGAAAACTAATTCTGGATTTAGTGTTCGACCGGAACGTAGTTATACAAATAAAAATGTATGATCAGCTGCTGATAGACTGCTGCGCGCGTATAGCATTCATTTTCATTAATATAGCTAAGTTCGACCGATGTCAGCGCTGACCGTCGGCAAGCGCTAAACCCAACGTAAAACCCTATAAAAGAGAAATTAGATTGTTTTTAATCAATACCTTTTCAGATATAAGTTAAATTCATATAATTTTTTTAGTTTAATAAAATTGCAATTTACCTTTTTTTTTTTAATACTTTATTACTAGTTTTAATTTTAAAAAGATTAAAAATAAACGAAATTCTTTCCTTTTTTTTTTCTATGAAAAAAAAAATGCACTGTGCTCCGCATTTTTCTTTAGATTAAACAAAAACACCCTGTTGTTTGTTTTTTTTTAATATCTGAAAAAATTGGAAAGAAAATTTTAAATTAAAACTAAACTGGAATTTTGTCAAAAATTTAATGGTTTTTAAATATTTAATAACATGGGTAAATTAACCTTTTTAGTTAAGTTTTTGGTATTAAATAGTTTCAGTTGTTTAAAAAAAAATACGAATTGTTAAATTAAAGCATATTGAATTAAACAAAATGCTGCCTATAATTCATTTAAAAAATGACATAAACAGTATTTTAGCAAAAATTATGGCCTTAGGTCTTTTTTTCGACTTAACCAAAAGTGTTAATTAAAATCGGTCAGCTTTTAATTTTTTGATTTTTGTATTATCTAGCTAATTACATTTTTTAACTTTGGCTTATTAATCATATTTTTTAACTAATCCGTATTGCATTTTTAATTCCATTTTTACCAGGTTTATAAATTACCATTGACGGTCTATTTTCTAATTACCAAATGTGGTTTGTAATATAAATTTGACACTGCATTATAAGGTAAATTAATATCCATTTTAATTACTTTATTTTGTTCTTTCTCTAGTTAATTAATATCAATTTTATTGCATTGATTCCTAATTGCTTAATTTTAAATTGGATTGTTAATACCCAAAATGCAGTTTTTCGTGAGGTAATTGAAATGTGGCAAAAACGGTATAATTAATCTTTCATGCTTACGAAAATTTGGTAATTTATTCTTTTAAATTTAAATTAGTGTCAATTGTAATTACAAAATATACAGGGTGTTCAAGATAAGGAGCGTAAGTATGGGGATCTCCGAAACGGTAAGAGATAGGTGGGTAGTTTAAAATTGGCAAAGTTGCGTATTGGAAAGCTTAATAATACGCCGTTAAAAAATTAAAGTTATCTTAGGTACTTTTGGAAATATGGCCGAAAAACTGAAATTTGCGATTTTTGTTTTTATTTTTTTACTCGTTAACTTCAAAAGTTAAAGAAATTTTAAAAATACATTCTCATTGGATCTTTTTGCGCTTCATGTATTGGTAAAGTCAATTTTCTTTTACGACGTTTTTTTTTTCGTTAAACCATCATCAACTTTCTTTTTTTAAATACAGACCTGGGTTTTTTATTTATTTTTTTAAAACCCCTTATTATCCCAATTACAAAAGTGTATAATACTTAATATTTAACAAATATGGAACACCCTCATTAGAAATGATGTGCCTAGTCTAACTAATTGTCTCTTATGGAAAATATGTTTATTTAACAGAAAAATATCAAGTGTTATACATGATTGTAATTGGGTTTAAAACCGCTTCAGTTTTTCGACCATATTTCTAATAGTACACAATGGAACTTTGATTTTACAAGGGTATATTATTGAGCCCCCTAATACGCAACTTTGCCAGATTTAAACTACCCACCTATCTTTTACCATTTCGGAGATCCCCATACTGGCCCTCCTTATCGTGGACACTCTGTATATCGTCGTATCATAATTCTAATAACACCAAACAAATACGGGCTAAGGCAAGACTATTAGAATTTCTTGGCATATAAATTCAAAGATGCTTAATTTTTTACATAAAAAAAATTTTTTTTTACCAAAAATATTTGTATTTCCGCTACTTTTTTACATTTAAAAATATATACAGGGTGCCACAGATTCGAGTGCATGCATGGGGATCTCGGAAACCATAAGAGATACGAAGTCGGTTAAATTATGGCAAAGTTGTGTATTTGCGTAACTAACCATGTCCACTTTAGAAAGTTACAAAATTTCGAGTACTTCCGGAGATATCCGAAAAAAACTTTGCCAATTTCGTTTTTATATTTTTCTGACGTTATTTAAAGAGATATGGAAAAACAAAAAATACTTTCTTATGGCCACTTTTTAAGCTCTACAAAACAGCATTGATAGATTTTCCGCACGACGTTTCGTTTTCGTTAAACCATCATTAAGTTTATTTTTTTAAATACGGACCTGGGTTTTTTATTTAATTTTTTTAACCCCTTAATATTCCAATAACAAAAATGTATAACAATGAATATTTATTAACAAATATGGAACGCCTCTATAAGAAATGATGTGCGTTTCTTGTCTAACTCATTGTTTCTTATGAAAAATATGTTTATTTAACAGAAAAATATTACGTGTTATACATCATTGTAATTGGCATTATAACTGCTTAAAAAAATGCAATAAACAATTAAGTGCCGTAAAAAATTAATTTGATGATCGTTTAAGGAAAACGAAACGTCGTACGGAAAATCTCTCAACGCCGTTTTGTAGAGCTTAAAAAGAAGCCACAAGAAAGTGTCTTCTATTTTTCCATATCTCTTTAAATAACGTTAGAAAAAAATAAAAACGAAATCGGCAATATTCGGTTTTTTCCGGATATCTCCGGAAGTGCTCGGAATTTTACAACTTTCTAAACGGCATGTTGTTAGGCACCTAAATGCGCAACTTTGCAATACTTTAACTGACTTCGTATCTCTTACGATTTCCGAGATCCCCATGCATGCACTCGAATCTGTGGCACCCTGTATTATATATTAATTTGCATAAACATGTCTAGACTTTTTTTGATCATAATATTTTTTTGCCTTAAAAGAAATTCTCTTGATAATAAATCAAATCCCAAAATTATTTTTTATGCCAAAACATATTTGTTTTTAAATGTATGACAAAACAGTTTGAATTCTAAAAAAAAGATATTAACAGTAAATTATGGCTAAGAAATTGCTTTAATGCAATAAATAGTAGATTTATCACCAGATAAATTGTTCAGAAACTTATTTTTTTTCCTGTTACCAACATAGTAGCACTACTTAATTTAGTTCCAGTTAGTTGTGGTTGGTTCCGGTAATACAATTTTGTTGTTTGGTCATCAATGGCATTTTGGGTAGTTGCACATACATTTTTATCTTTAACAAGTTGGTTAAAAAGCTATTACTTACAAAAAACAGTAAATGTGTGTAACAGTGTTTTGTGTTTTACAAGCACAAATGAAAAGAATTTTTAGAAAACAATATTTAAATAAACTGTGAAAGGCTTTTGCGGCCATTGTCTAATGTTTCAATGGTTTTTGGGCTGTTAGGCCGGCGTCGATTGTCTGGTTGACTTGACGTTTCGCCAACACGAGCGGTTGGCATCTTCAGAAGTTGCTTCCTGGTTAGTTGTGGACAGTATGCGAACTACTCGCAGCTGTCATTATTTCTGTTTTATATTGTCGTAGCGGGTTCATGTTTGGAAAAGTTGTTGTTGGGTATACTCGCCAAAAAAGTTTTTATACAATATGACTGCTTTGGTCCTGGTGTCAGTGTATAGAGACTGAGGTAGGTAGGTAGGTTTAAAGTGAGTGGACTTTTTACGCCCTCCACTGCGACCGCTCGGTCTATTGTGGCTAACACCTTTTTATATTTCTCTCAATAGGATCGGACTTCTAATAAATCCGATACCAGATTGGGAGAGAGTTCTTACATCTCCTCTTACTCGTGTCGCTACCGGACACGAGCATAATGTGTTCTGATGTGTTCTGGTGTCTCTTTCTCCTGGAGAGTATGATGAGCAGACGATTAGATCCGTCATGCCCTCCTCTCCCGGTCTAGTGACGTAAGTAGCTACCAGGTTCTTGTTACAGGAACCAGATGTTCTTTGTGAGGCCGCATCTCCGGCCTTACCCTATGAAAACGGTTCTATTCGCTTTCTGTTTAAAGCCAGGGAACCCTTTTTTCTATAAGGGCGGTCCTGTCCGCCTTCTGTTTGGATTCAGGGAACCTTCCTAAGAACTTGTTTGTTCGGGATGGATTAGCCCTTCCCCGTGAAACAAGCGCCGGTGACTTCAGGGGCACCTTTCGAAACGGATTCACCCGTTTCGGTCGGCGCACCTTTATCTGCTTGTGACCTTGAGTGGCACCTCTCGAAACGGATCTATCCGTTTCGGTCAGCTCGCCTTTGTCACTTTTTTCCTATAAAAGCGGTTCTGTCCGCTTTCTATTTGGGGCTAGGGAAGTAATAGTCCACCACGGCGGAGCCCCGCATTACCGCAGTAAGGCTAGATACTCTAAGAGGTCGCACTGTATCCCAGAGGCACCGTTGGAGACACCTGTTTAAGGCACAGGATGTCATACACTCATCAGCACGGTATGCTAACACCTTGAGTTAAGCCTTGTGTTCATCTTAGCTTCGGATCCAGTTCCATACGCTAGCCAAAAGAGTTGCCGATAGCCAGCAACTCTAGCGCATATTCCGAAAGATCCTACTGGGCTCAACCACGACGACGACGTGTGAACACAGAGTTGGGTGGAGACTGAGAGTGATCAGCCCTATTGACCCGTATGAGCTAGCAGATCTCTTGAAACAAAAAAAAAAAAAAACACCCAAAAAATCTATTCACTTGCAAGTATACCCAACAAGAATCCTGCATTTCTTTACATAAATAAATTATAGTTTTTTTATAAGATGAAAGTATATAAAATAAAATTCTATAAAAATACATTGTCGATGTCGGCCTGATTTAACATAATATAATACCCTAATGTGGCATATACAAAAGCTTTTAAATTTGTGTGTTTTTAGGCCGACCTCTGGGCCTCACCATTTTTGACATGATCTAAAATGACCGGCAATAAAGTGCTTACATGGATTATCCGGTCTGTCGCTTAATTGATGAGCTCAAATTGGGCTTTACGTAAATTATGACTTTATCTTGGCTTTTTGCGATAAAGCGCGTGCCAGAACAAACAGATAAAGCTTGAAATTCGACAGGTAAACATACACAGTATTTTAATGTCGAATGCGAAATTCACAAAAAGCAAATCATGATTTGATTTATTAGTATTCTTTTTCGGCGTATAATTTCGAGTCTCTATGTGGTGAAAAATTCTAGTTCTTGAATTTGTCATTATAACACCGTTTTTTTGTATTTGTTGACTGGTATAATTATCAAGAAAACTACTAATAACTAATAAATACAAGCACTTTAAAATGCTTTTAAAAAATAATTTTAAATTGCCGAATTAAATTAAAATTAATTTATCAGGTTAGTACCCTAATGTGTTTTTTTAAGTTTAGGTATAGTTTTTTCTTAAAACTTCCAGGAGTGCTTTTTCTTTTTCTTCTTCCCTGGGAGTTTTTTGGGGGGTCTTGATTCCTCGGAGTGCAGCTTGCACTCCAATTTATTTTTGTCGCACTCCCTCCAGGAGTGCTAAATAACGAGGTCATTTTATCTTTTTGTGTATTAAAATAAAGTCAGTAGTACTCAGTTCATAAAAATAAATTACTGTTTAAAAATTCTTTTCAGGTATTTTTTAAAATTTGCAATCAATCCTAAAAGTTAATAATTAACCACAAGATGTTGTCATGTTTTTAAGGCATTAAGAAGGAAGACTATTTTTAATCTATTTAGTGTTCCTTGCACATATTTTAAAAAATAATTTTAATGTTCTGATATTTGGTTTAAATTAAGACAATGGCAAATATATTACTTAATTTTTATTGTATTAACCGGAAAGAAGGTAAATAAAACTGAACTGTTTACTTTGTAGATGTAAATTTTATGCTTTAAGATTGGACATAACCGTCTAGCAAATGCTTTAAAGAACTTTTCCATCTGAGTTAACACATTGTAAGCGATATTGTACTATACACTAGACTTAATATACATCATATATTGTTTTCAAAGTCTGCTTTAACTAATATGCACATGGAATACAAAACTTTGTATTTATTACCCTTTTTGTCTTAGGTCGCTTTGTTTATTTGCTTTTATCAAAGCGCTTATGTTATAAAATGTAGAATTGGAATAGAAATAAAATCAGGATTTCGCTTATAACAAGTGGTAGCAGAAGCTGCTCCCGAATCGTTTTTGAAATCATCTCCAGAGGGACACCTGGAGCTAACCTTATAAAAAGTTTCTATGTGTTTTGAATATATATATATATATATATATATATATATATATATATATATATATATATATATATATATATATATATATATATATATATATATATATATATATATATATATATACAGTATGTCCGCGGATGCGTTAACAAGAGGACAAATGGGCCAAAAAATGAAAGATACAAAAAAGGTCATTCTTGATAAAAAAATTTTGCTTATCGGAAAAATATGAACTACAATGAGAAAATAGATTGTTATCATACAGGGTGTCTCAAAAATGCAAAAACATAAAATAAAACATGAGCAAACAGTCATTTTTTGGCCTTTTAATGTGAAATAATAAATAAAAAACTTGCTCCAAATTTACTTCTAAACCTTATTCTGAACTTACTGAAGAAAATTTAAATTTATGAAAAAAAAAAAAAATCGACATCTTTGCAAGTACCTACACATTTTACTACTTTTACTTGATTATGATCTTTACATTACTAAACATTATTAGAAATAAATATACAATGAAAAAAATGTAAAATAAGAAAAATGTAAATTTAAAATTCGTACTTGCAAAAATGTTGATTTTTTTTTATTTTTCGTAAATTTAATTTTTTTCAGTAAGTTTGGAATCAGGATAAGAAATAAACTTGAAACATGTTTTTTATTTATCGTTTCACATTTAAAAGCCAAAAAACGACTGTTTGCTCCTGTTTTATTTTATGTTTTTGCATTTTGACGCGTATGATAACAATCTATTTTCTCATTGTAGTTCATATTTTTTTTGCAAGCAGAAGTTTTTATCAACTTGTCTTTTTTTCGTATCTTTAAATTTTTGGTCCATTTGTCCTCTTGTTCACCGCATCCGCGGACATACTGTATACATCAGTTGTCAAAAACACAATTAGAGTTCATGTATTTTCTTAGCCTTACTATTCATTAAAAGATTGGCTTTATTTAGAAATAAATATTTTTGTTTAAAAGAATAAATCTACTGCATTTATTTTTTTATTGATCAATAAAAAAAGCTGTAAATCTGGTATTTTATTAAAGCTATTTAATACATTTTTATATTTATTACAATATTCTTCGCATCGAGATGTCTTACTTATTCCTTTTTCAAAATATAAATTTAATATTGTTACTTTAAATGGGTTAATCTAAATATATTTCGAGTGTCCCTAAGCAGCTTGAATTTTATTTTTTCTTTCTGTGATTTAAAGTATGTAAAGTAGCCGCAAAAAACTGTAAGAAATCTTTACAAGACATTTTTTTGCAAATTTGAAAACCCTTTTATATTTTATTTATTACTCGTTACTTTTTCTTTATTTGAAGATGTTAAATTTTTAAAAAAGGTTTATTATCTTTTTAAAAAATAGTAAGTACAAGATGCTATTTTTTATTTATTTTTAAATTCTAAATTATTATAGTTTATATTTTGAACAATTTTTATAAGATTTTTTGTAAATCATTTTTTTTGCTGCGACATTAAAAAAATACTTTTATCCTAATTAAACCTAACCAATATCGCTATACCGACTGTTGAACTTGGTATGAGACATATGGAATTAAAAGTTAATTAGTACTTAATTAAACATTGGCTATATTTATTAATTTAAAATAATATAAGAATTTTTTAATAAGCTTGTTTTCTTATTTACAATGACTTCTTTACCATGGTAGTATAACCGTTCTAAAGCAAATATATCTAGATGTGGCCCAATTTAGCATTTAGGGTTGCTCCGTCACTACATGCACGCTATCGTATGGTTACTCCATTAAAATGATTAGCTTTAAACTGAAGGTTTTTTTTAATTAGTTGTTTTTAGAAAATTTAAAGCTTATGGCCTTACTAAAAATGGCTATTAAAATGGATATTTATTTGAAAGAGCATTTTTAAGTATCCTGATGGCTTTGATATTGCTTACTAATAATGGTAAATGGAATTATTTAGATACACATAAGAAATTTAAAATAATACTCTAGATTTGGTAACTAAAAACTGATATAATGTTTTCTGCATTTATACCTTTTGGTTTTCTTTAATAAACTTTTAAATGGTTTTCCTTTAAAGTTAATACAAAGTTTAATATTTATTCAATTTTTTTCTATTTGCTTAAGTTACCTAGGTTCGGCTTAAAGATGCAACACCAGGTATATATTTAATGTGCCATTTATTAACTTTATTTATTAAGTATTATTGGTATTATAAATAAAGCGATCCATTTGGTAATTTGTGGTGTTTATAAAGCAAATGGCTGATTTAACTTTCAATTGTAAATAACACTGTTGTCTATTTAATATATTGCTTCGTTAGTGTTATATAAATGTTCATTAATCCAATGCAGTTAATTTTTTGTTTAAATTTTCTCAATTAACTACATATAAATTTTTTAAGTATAAATATAATATCTGACAGAAAACGTTGTTAAGTACAGATTTCATGAAAAAATAAACGGCTTTTAATAATGGTAAAAAATGTCTAGGACTTTTTACAAAAAAACTTTTATTTTGGTCAAAAACAACAGCGTCAGCAGCATGTGCGGAACAGCGTCTGTTCGTTTAAATTGCCATTTTAAATAAATTTGAATTTTTTCTATTCTGCAAACAACTGTTCCATTTAGATCTGCAGTACTTTTTTAATGATTTCTTATGTATTTATTAGTTAAAAAACACATTATCATTTTAAGTAAACAATAAATATTTTATTATTGCTATTATTATCTTTACTACTCATGATTTAGCATTTTATAATATTTTACTATAATATATTTTGTTGTTTATGCAAGTCACTGTAACAGATTATAATATCATTTTTGTTTGGTTATGTTTATATTTGTATCATTGTTTTAAATTGTAACTTAAAAACACATACAAAAATATAAACACTCACAATTATTGCAAATAGTTTATTTGATATAACAATACCCTTTATAACTTTAAAAAAAAATTACAAATTTTTATTTTTCTAAATAAAAGTATATTTTGTTAATAATACTTAAGTTAGAAAAACCAACAAAATTTTAAATCTTAATTAGGCCCATAATTTTGGGCTCTCTCTAGGCTAGGCTTTGATTGGTTAAAATAAGGCTTGCATAAGGACAATCTAAGACAATGAAAAATTGTTTTATTTTTTATTGAGGTTTAAAAATAATAAACTCTAAAAAATCATATAAAATTTAAAGAGAATCGTATACCAATACATTGTGCAGCATTTTATTAAAATACTGATTTTATTAAAAATAAGAACAAATTTAGTTCCTTTTTTATTTAATAATATTAGGGTTTTTTTAATTTACTTAGCTTTATAATTGTTAGTCGCGAAATTTTATGTGTTTAGCTTCTGGCTTTGTTTTGGTTTGTTCTGGTTATTTCTTAAAAAAATATATACCTTATATTTTTGGTAGTCTCCTTCTAGGTTCCTGAGCATTTCCTCATTTGTTATGGTTAATCACCTTATTTAGTGAATACCGTCTGTTCGACAAATGCGCGGCCAAATTTTAGGAGGTGATTCCTTATAAAAAAAAATATATATTTTTTATAAATATGGGTCTAAAAATGTTTAGTTTCTAAGATATCGAATATTAAACTTTTCTAAAAAATAGGTTCTTTGTTATTATTCTAAATACCCTGTAGCCGATTTTACTTAAATTTGTTAGTGTTATTTCCATTAATAAGGGCCTAATTTGGACCTTAAATTAAATAAATATTATTATGTCCTGTGGCGTCTCAGGGGACACACTTATTGAAAAGAATTGTGAAAAAATGTACGTCACAGACTTATTGCGATTTTTATATACAGTACAACTTTTTGTATCTAGATATTTTTTTTCTGTCTTGCTTTGTAGTCAAAGAAAAATTAAAATCAAATAATTGCAATTGTCTGGATCCCATTAATAGGTAAATTCTAATTGCAAATTAATTTTTTTAACATTTTTTAAAAAGATCCAGATCGCAAAAAAAAATGAAACCAGTTAGTTGCAACTGGTTTCATTTTTTTTGCGAAAACAGAAGCAAAAAAGTTGTTTATATGTAATTAACTATTAATTGCTTAATCAAAGAAAAAAATTTAAATTGCAAAAAAGTCAGTGGCGTAGACTTTTTCACAATTATTTTCGATAAGGTGTTCCCTCAAACGCAACTGAACTTAATAATTTTAATTTAATTAAGCCTTAATTGGTCACTTATAACCTGAAATAATAACGAAAAAAGAGAATTGGCTACATGTTATTAAAGATGATTAAAAAAACATTTTTTAAATCACCCTGTATCTTAGAAACAATGCATCATTGGACGCATATTTATAAAAAAATATACAGTGTGTCCCAAATTGGTGGGAAATGTATGGGGATCTTAAAAACCACGATAGATAAAAAATCGGTTAAATGGGAAAAGTTTTGGACAATTATGTGAGTAAGCTAATTCCGTTTACTACATGGTTTTATCTATTCAGGTTTTTGAGAAATTTTGAAAAAACCTGAAACATGCATTTTCGAAAATTGGCCATATTTTTTTTATTAGTGAAAATTTTTCAAATCTGTAAAAACTTCTTTAAAGCAACTTTTTTGTAAATATGATAGTTAATTATTTTCTAGTTTCGGTTTCTTAGCATCATTAATTTATTTTCATATGGACGCCATATTGGATTTTTTCTAGCCAAATAGTGCTTTTTTTCTGATTTCACAATGTATAACATCAATAACACTAAAAGTTGTTCCTTTCTTAATGAAAAATTTCATACAACTTTTAAGGATACACAGTTATCCGGTTGGAAACAAGACTTGTCTCAATGCATAAGCAATGATCAGATTTGTGAAAACCATAACATTGTCTAACACTTTTAAATGTATAACATGTTATAGTTTAGGGGTTTATAACCTCATCTACTTCAAAAAACAAATATTTTCTCAGTTGGCCTTGATTCCGGCGAATGTCATCTAGCGTCATTAGTAGCAGAAGAAATGTTATTATAGCTGCGCAAACGTATTTCGACAATTTTCCTGAAAGGCAGCATCCTAAACTAACATACTTTCGAAAACTGGTTACAAATTTGCTTGAATTCGGAAGTTTTAAAAAACCAGTTAAACAACATTTTAAAGAAAATCCAACATTTTCAGCCAGGGATGTTGATGGAAAATTCCACATACCTAAGTCAACCATTCATAGAAAAGTTAGGACTATTTAAAAAAATATCGTTAATATGTTAAGAGAAATGGACTACATTTTGAATTTTAGGTCGTTATTTTACATCTTCATGTTAGTAGGAATATTAGTTTAGCCACTTTTCATTGTTTTTGTTTTCACTTGTTTTAATTAACTTGTTACGTGTAGTTTTGTTGTAACACGGTATTAACGTTATAGCTATGTTCGCGAACCCATTTCTGTAAAATGTCTGTTTAGCTTATCTATTTTGCCAATTACTAATATTTTATTGTTTACAAAAAAATGACGTTCGCCGGAATCAAGGCCAACTGAGAAAATATTTGGTTTTTGAATAAGTGAGGTTATAAACTCTTAAATTATAACATGTTATATACGGTTGAAATCAGAATAAAACGCACTATTTGGCTGCGTAAAAATCCAATATGGCGTCCATATGAAAAAATAAAGTTGATGATGAGTCTAGAAAACCCGAAACGTAGAAAGTAAAAATTGACCACTCGGACATATTCTACAAAAAAAGTTGCTTTGAAGAAGTTTCTACAGATTTGGAAAATTCTCACTTATAAAAAAAATATGACCGATTTTCGAAATCGCATGTTTCACGTTTTTTTAAATTTCTCAAAAACCTGAATAGATAAAACCATGTAGTAAACGGGATTAGATTACTAACATAATTGTCTAAAACTTTCCCCATTTAACCGATTTTCTATCTATCGTGGTTTCCAAGATCCCCATACATTCCCCACCAATTTGGGACACACTGTATATTTCTTAATGCGGAATCATCTCCTAAAATTTGGCGGTGCATTTTTCGACTTTAAGACTGTGATTAAGCCAGCAACAAAAAAAACGCCCTAGATGGGCCCTGTATCAAAATTTGTCGGGGGGCCCTTTTACCCGATTGTGTCGAGGCTCAAGTGGAGGGTAAATGTTTCTCGAAAAAGTAACAAAACTCGTACTTGTATTAAGTAAAATAAAAATATATTAATTATGTATAAGTAAAAATTACAATTAATGCTTCTAGAAGCTAAGTTAGTAACACTATTCAAATATATACTTTTCTTGATTTTTTTTTCAGCAAATTTATTTATTAAATTATCCATAGCTGCAGGCGATATAAGTTTTTCTAAATTTTTTGCCTGTGTAGACAGCACTGACAAGTCTGATAGCCGTTCTTGTCACATAGTTGTCATAGGTATTTTTAATCAGTTTTAATTTTGAAAAACTTCTTTAAGCTGTTGTCAAAAATAGAAAAAATGCTGTTATTACCTCCGAAAAACTGGATGCAAAGTTATTGCTTTTTTTCAGTAATAATTTTGTGAGTTCCCTAATGTAAATGGATTTTCTGAATTTTAGCTTTAAAGCATATGTTTAAAGCAATTAATTGTTCATACAGATGCTCATGACACATCTTTACTGTAGACTTTAAAATATTTATTAAGTTTAAGATAATAGTATATCTAAACAGCAGAAATACACATTGACTTTGAAGTACGATTTCGGGTCTAAAAATCTCTCATCTTCTAATAACTCATTAAAAATTTGGTTTGTTATCTTCCGCCTTTTATTTTTATAAACCATTGTTACTCTCTACCCTTTGGCTGTGTTTCTGGACTCGTGGAATAAATTTCTGATTTAGCTTAGTCTATTTTAAAATTATATTTTTCTGTAAGTACTTATATTTATGCTTTTGGGTTAATGATGTCAAATAATAAAGAAAAAAAAGGCAACAGGCCTTTTGAAATCGTAGTTCTCTAAAATATTAAGGGGAGGGTAACGATTTTTTTTAAATTATCGAAAAAAATCGCGCTTCAAAAAGATTAAGTGAGACTGCGAAAACCATTTTACGAATTTTTGCTTACACATGTTGGGGCCCTGTAGTTACGCCCCTGAGTGATATTCTTCCATAACAAAACATTTTTTAGAATAACAGGCACGTCACTTTCTTAGGTCAGTCTGGTTAATATGTTTCAAAATAAGTGTCAAAAAGAAATTTTTTGTCATCACTGATGGACAATGCCTGTGGCTGCAAATTAGATTCAGGTCGCTATGCTATTATTAGTTTATCTGTGATATGTTCTTAAAATGTTAATTTAAATAAAGTATTAAACGGAAGCCTGAATGTTTAAAAAAGAATACGGCTGTATTGTGAGGTAAAAATCAATGTCCAGTTACGCCTCCAAAGTTCCATAGGGTTTTTAATACTAAGATACATAAGCACTTATTTGTGTCCCCTTGTCAAATCGCAAATTCTTACATATTTGATTTTTTTGGAATTTTTTTGACGCTAGGGCAAAAAGTTTTGCATTTTTATTAGGTGGTAAATTTGTCCAAAATTGAAAAATGCAGAATAACTTAAGCTACAGAATGGCATCTTTCATAAAAATTGGTACATTAAAAAAACAGTTACAAAAATTTCATTTTACCAAAAATTAATTGGCTCTGAATTATAATAATTTTAACGTTTTTGGGAAGCAAATTTTACGGTAATTTTTAGGAATATATGAATCAAAAGTGTTTATAAGATTAGTGTGCTTAAATTACTAAAATATTTAAATTGTTTTTTTAAAAAGAAATACATTAATAAAAAAATCCGCTTTATTTTTCCTTTTTATGGTTTTAATAAATGGTGCAATTTATTCAGTGGTGAAATATGTAAGAAAGAATTACTATGTAATGGGATTATAGTATAATCCGCTAACTAGCTTATGTGAAAATGACTTCTAGTCTCGTAAAGTTATTGCAGCATGCTAAGATTTGATATTACATCCGACATTAAGCCACCCGGAGAAACTTTGAATAAGATCATACCGTGCCAAATTATTTTGAATCTAACTTATTCGGGGACTTATATGTTACTTTTAAAAGTTTCTTTGGGTACTGTACACAAAATAACGCATATTTTTATCTGATTATACATATTCTGAATGTTAATACAGTACCTTCAATTGTAATAAATAGGTGTTTGTTACAATAAATACCGACAAAATTATTTCGTAAATTTAATAACGATGCATTTCCGGACCCATCTTAAAAAGAATTTTGTATTCTATTTTAATAGGAAAAACATGCTGCTTCTATGTTAACGTTGACTTTAAAAAAAAAGTTATAATTTGCGTTAAGATGTGCTCTAAAATGTTTCAACGCAAAGTGTTGGATCTATCGTTTTAAAGTAAAAGTACCCTTTTTACTCAAAATTGCCCATTTCTTTTTTCTAATAATTTAAATTTACAAAAAAGAAACAAAGCACAAAATTTTTAATGAAAAAACACCCCGCTTTTTTTTAAATCTACCTTTAATCAGCCGTTAATTAATTCTTTTTTCTTGTTGCAGATTCTACGTAAAAATTTATATAAATCTGGGAAATTTTATTTAAATTAAATTTTCCTACTGGTAACAATAAATTTAAAATCGTTTTTATGACTAACCCCTTAGCATTTTCGGACCCCTGTTAATAATTTTGTTTTCATTTTAATAAAAGGATGACGCTGCCAAAAGGTATACGTTTACTTTTGAGACACCCTGTATATCATTTTACGAAATTCAAACTAAATCTTAAAATGACCCAATGGCTTCATAAATTTATAAAAAAATCTGTAGTTTAAAAAATATTTGTACAAAAATAAATGCTTAAAAAAGAACAAACTATTTTTTTATTTAATTTAATGGCATTTTTGAACTTGCCCTGTGTTTTTTATAATAAAAAAAAGTTATTTTATCCTAAACATTATTATAATATGGCAATCAAAATAATTTATATTCTTATAAAATATTAAAGGAATATAAAATGTTAATATAATGATTTACTTTCATATATCTTTAATTTTATTCCCTTTGTAAATATATTTGGATTTATACGATGTTTGGTAAATACGTGTATAAAATTTTATAACAGAATCGTGACTTTAAAATATGTCAAATAAAGTCAATTGAATTATTTTTTGTGGTGTTTGTAATATAATCATATAGTAAAAAATGGCATTTTTTTAGTGACATAATCGGTTAGAAAAAGTAGGAATTTATAAAATTAATGTCATCAGAAAACATTTCTTTTTATTTTCTATATAATCAACGTTATGACATAGAGATATTTTTAGACGGTAACTAAATACATTTAGATTATTTTTGTTCTTAAACATTTTTCGTCAAAGGGTCTATTTAGTAACAAAAACTTGTTTATTCTTTAAACACAATATTTAACTATATATATTTAAAAATATATATAAATATTGTAAGTAAATTAAGTTTATAAAAGGTAGGACAAAGAAATTATTACTCAAAGCAAATTTGCAAAATACCAACCATTTTGCAGAATTCATATATAACCACATTTTAAAAATTAAATGACTTAATTTGATGTTTTAGAAGTATTAGATAAGTTGCCTATATTTGAAATTCGCATTAATAAATATCATTTACTGCGAAAGCTAAAAAGTCTCAAGAATAAAAATCTGCTTAGAACTGTGATCTAGCAAGGGCTACCCAAATATAAATGCATTTGAGACGCCTAAAGTTACCCAAAGCCATTTTGTTTTTGGCAGAAAGTTTTGCATTTCTATTAGGTGGTAAATTTGTCCAAAATTGAAAAATGTGCATAACTTAAGCTACAGAATGGCATCTTCCATAAAAATTGGTACATTAAACAAACAGTTACAAAAATTTCATTTTACCAAAAATTAATTGGCTGTGAATTATAATAATTTTAACGTTTTTGGAAAGCAAATTTTACGGTAATTTTTTAGGAATATATGAATCAAAAGTGTTTATAAGATTAGTGTGCTTAAATTACTAAAATATTTAAATTGTTTTTTTTTAATACAAGAAATACATTAATAAAAAAAATCCGCTTTATTTTTTCCTTTTTATGGTTTTAATAAATGGTGCAATTTATTCAGTGGTGAAATATGTAAGAAAGAATTACTATGTAATGGGATTATAGTATAATCCGCTAACTAGCTTATGTGAAAATGACTTCTAGTCTCGTAAAGTTATTGCAGCATGCTAAGATATGATATTACATCCGACATTAAGCCACCCGGAGAAACTTTGAATAAGATCATACCGTGCCAAATTATCTTGAATCTAACTTATTCGGGGACTTAAGTTACTTTTAAAAGTTTATTTGGGTACTGTACACAAAATAATGTTTATTTTTATTTGATAATAAAAATTCTGATTGTTAATACAGTACATTTAATAGTAATAAATAGATGTTTGTTTGGTTAAAATAAATACTGAAAAAATAAAAGAAGTACAATACATTCTTGAAAACTGAATACCTAGAACTACTACACAGGGTGGTTCAAAAGTAAACATAAACGTTTTGGCAGAGTTAGTAGCAAAAACGTTATTAAGTTAATTGTAACTACTAGAAAAATCTAATTTAAATGAAATTTTACAGACAGGTATTAAATTTTATATAATTTTTTTTAACGGGCCGTAAAACTCGATTACGAGGCCTTCTCGGGCCCATATTAATAAGAACTTTTTGTTCTATTTTGATAAGAAGAACATGCTTCTTAAATGTTAACGTTGACTTTTAAAAAAGAAAGTTATAATTTGCGTTAAGATGTGCTCTGAAATGTTTCAACTCAAAATTTCTCGCAAAGTGTTGGATCTATCGTTTTAAAGTAAAAGCATTCTTTTAACTCAAAATTGTCCATTCCTTTTTTCTAACAATTTTAATTTACAAAAAAAAAACCAAGCACAAAATATTTTAATGAATAAACACCCCCCTTCCTTTATAAATCTACCTTTTATCAGCCGTATATTAATCTATTTTTTTCTTGGAAGATTCTACGTGAAATTTTATATAAATCGAAAAAAATATATTAAAATTAGATTTTCCTACTGGTTACAATAAATTAAAAACCGTTTTTATTAGTAACCCCTAAGCGGGCCGTAACTAAAAATTGGGACATTTTCGGACCCCCGTTAATACTTTTTTTTTATTTTAATGGAAGAAAGACGCTGCCAAAAGGTCTACGTTTACTTTTAAAACACCCTGTTTATTACTTTACGTAATTCAAAACTAAATCTTAAGGTAAGTCAAAAACATAATAAATGTATTAGAAAATCTGTAGTTAAAAAATATTTGTACAAAAATAGCTGCTTAAAAGAGACCAAACTACTTCCTTTGTTTAAGCTTATGGCATTTTTGAACTAGCTCTGTGATTTTTTATAATAAAAAAGAGTGTTATTTCATTCTAAACATTATTGTAATATGGCAACAAATATAATTTATATTTTTCTAAAATATTAAAGCAATATAAAATGTATAAGTAATGATTTACTTTCATGTATCTTTGATTTTATGCCCTTATTTAATTACTTTTTTTGGTTTTTGTGATATAGTCATGTTATAGTAAAAATGGCATTTTTTTAGTATCAGGATCGGTTAGAAAAAGTGGAAATTTATAAAATTAATGTCATCAGAAAACATTTCTTTTGATTTTCTATATCATTAACGTTATGACATACATATATTTTTAAAAGGAAACTAAATACGTTTAGATTTTTTTTTGTTCTTAAACATTTTTCGTCAAAGGATAACAAAAACTTGTTTATTTTTTAAAAACAATATTTAACTATATATTTTAAAAAATGTAAAAATGTTGTAAGTGAATTAATTTTATAAAAGGTAGTACACAGATTAAGACAAATTTGTAAAATTTACATATAAAAACCCTTTTAAAAATTAAATATTATTATTCAGGATTATAATATAAATTGTCTTATAATGATTCGCATCAATAAATACCATTCACTGCGAAAGCTAAAAAGTTTTAGAAATAGAAACCTGCTTAAAAAATGTAAAACAGCAAGGGTTCCTAAATATAATTTTACTTTTTTAACAACTATTGTTTTTGTAGGTCAAGGCACCTGCAAATAGGTTGCATGAACCAAAGCAGATAATTTATCATTTAAATTTAGTTACGCTTGAGGAGTATCCCTATATGTTTTAAACTTTCATTTGATATCCTAAAAAAAAAGAAATAAGGCAAAAATTGCTGTAACGATGTAGTAATTATATTATCTAGAAAAAAAACAGTTAAACAATATTTTCCCCGTTTTTTATTATTGAGACTAGAAATTTGGGTATGTACTTTTATGACCATTTAAGCTTTATTAAATGGGCCCAATTCTATGTCTTAGGAAAAAAATATTTTGGAATTTGTAATAAAAGTTAATTTATTTTGCAGCGCCACCGGCAAAAAAATCTAAGTTTTAAAAGCGGACCTTTATTTCCATTTTTTTGTGAGTTTAATAAAAGTTTTAAAGTTTAATCCAAAATTTCGTAAAATTATCTATGTTTTTTAAACCATAACCAGTTAAAGTTTTTTTAGTCAACAATTTTTCAGATGCCTCTAGTTTCAAGAAATTTTTTTTTTGTGAAATTTGGAATTTAACAATAAAACTTAATTAAATTTACAAAAAAAATATAAATAGGGAATTCGCATTGGACGTTAGATTATTTTCAAGGGCACTGCAAAAAAACAACATATTTTTTGCAAATTATAAAATAAAAATTTGCTTTACCAAAGTTTTTCTCTGATGCCAATAGCATCTTATAAGTATTTATGTTTCACTTTTTAGATGAAAAATTTTGAAAATCCTAAAGCCTCAGTGGCTACTTAAACTATTTCGGCCAGTGGACGGACTGTTAGAAGCGCGACCAAGTTTGGTCACTGGATTTGTTTAATAATATCATTTATTATTATTATGTAGGTCAACGTCTTTATTTATATGTAATCAATTTTAAACTACGTATTTTAAAAAGATAGTAACTATATAAATCTATTGTATTTTATCAACAACACAAAATACTAAATGTCCAATTTTTAAAGCAAAAAGTTTCAAAAAACTAGGGCCAAACCATTTTTTAGATTAGAAACGCTTTAATTTAAATACCGCGGGATGGTTTATAGTAGGATTTATTATTCTCTTTTTAATATTTTAACGATGTTAAAGCCTCATGTTCTGCCGTTAAGAAACAGAGTAACAAAAATGTCTAACAGCGCTCATTGAAGTAAAACAAATAAGATTTATACACCTTTGACAATCTTTACAACAATGAAATCTATTCACGGTTCGGTACTTGCTGCTATAAATTTACAATTGAATGCACCCGAAAGAGAATACCTGTAATGATTTAAAGCTGAATTTCTTTAAATTTTTATTTTCAATATAAAGTAAGAACTGCTTTAAAATGTATTTATTTTTTACTTTATTGTAATTTTGTCTAAATGTATACAAGGTATATTATTAGATAAAAGTATTTATACAGGGTGTCCCAAAAGTAATGGGACACAGAGCACAGATTTCTTGGGTCAAAATAATGCAATTTACGTAAACTTGCCTTATCCGAAAGTTAATAATAACAAAGATACAGGGTGTTAAACTTTTAATTTTGCTTTCGTTTTTTCTTAATAATTCTTTAACCAAATGACCTAGCGGTACAAAATTTGGGATCTGGGGGTTTTCTGAGGCGAGAAATTTAAATTTGTCCACGCTTTTAATGTTGCTACTAGAGGGCGTCAGCTACGGCCTACCTCACTTGTTTTAAATGTCGTAACTTTTTAGGCTTAGAATATTGACCTGTTTATTAAAAATAAGTTACTAAATCCATCTGCATCAAAAATGTATACTTTATTTAAGTCTCTAGGAGCAGCCGTTCTCGAGATAAACGCACTTTAATGGATCTTGCAAATTTTTATGGAAAATAAATTTTATCCAATTGTTTTCAAACTTTGCATAGTGGTAGTTCTAAACACGCTGATCAAAGGTCTTCCAGGGCACAAAACCCGAAAACGCCTCCAACCTCCCAAAATCACCCTCAAAGGTCACTGGGGATTTGGGGACTTTTGAGGGTGATTTTGGGGGGTTGGAGGCGTTTTCGGGTTTTGTGCCCTGGAAGACCTTTGATCAGCGTGTTAAGAACTATCACTATGCAAAGTTTAAAAACAATTGGATAAAATTTATTTTCCATTAAAAAATTGCAAGATCCTTTAAAGTGCGTTTATCTCGGGAACGGTTGCTCCTAGAGACTTAAATAAAGAATACATTTTTGATGCAGATGGATTTATAGTAACTTATTTTTTAATAAACAGGTCAATATTCTAAGCCTAAAAATAGTTACGACATTTAAAACAAGTGAGGTAGGCCGTAGCTGGCGCCCTCTAGTAGCAAAATCAAAAGCGTGGACAAATTTAAATTTCTCGCCTCAATAAACCCCAGATTCCAAATTTTGTACCGCTAGGTCATTTGGTTAAAGAACTATTAAGAAAAAACGAAAGCAAAATTAAAAGTTTAACACCCTGTATCTTTGTTATTATTAACTTTCGGATAAGGCCAATTTACGTAAATTGTATTATTTTGACCTAAGGAATCTGCTGTTGCTCTGTGTCCCATTACTTTTGGGACACCCTGTATAGTATACTATAAAAGGAAGCTCTCTTCTTTTGACAACTAAGGTGCTGTAGAGACCCTGTCCTTATTTAATAAAGTCTGTTTTGCAAAATTCTTGCACTAGAAGACTCTAACAGCGCAAAAGGTAGTAGTTATTTAAAAAATAACGTCCGTGGTGGCACTACCGCGTTGTCTAAAAGGTGCTGTGAAATGCAATATTTGCATGTTTCAGTGCTTGGGCAGCGTTGACGGAACTGGGGCAAAAAAGATGGCACTCACGGTACTCTGGTACTTAGGAGTATATATGTATATGTATATGTCTAGTATATTATAGTATATATGTATATGCAAGTCCTTCGTGAGTCGTCACAAAGATAAAAAAAAAAGAAAAACGAAGGACTACTTCCACCCTACTTTCTTTATTCTTAGAGGTACACTATGGAAATTTGCTGGGGCTGCAGAAATCTTTGATTTAATTCGACACCACCAGGATCAGTGTTTTTAAAGTGCTTTTTATTTTATCTAAGACATCCATGGTCGCTAGTCCTTAAGATTGTCCCAAGATAATTTGGTTAAACCTTTCATAGTAAATGTCGATAGTTTTGCAATAGGGATGCCTTAAGCATTTGTAAAGCTCTCTGTGCTTTTATTCTAACTGTAAAAGATAATTTGACAGTAAAAAGGTCAATATATTGACAACTAAAGTCAAGGTGTGAATTTGAAAAATTTTAATGCAAATAACGTCAAAAATAAAATAGTTAAAAAATTGCAATTTGGCACATATATTAAGTATCAGTATCACCAGTTATGTTTGTTTATAGAACCATTAAGAAAAACGTGCATTTGTCACTAAAAAAAATATTTTTTAATGTCTTGAGAGTATCACGTAACATTTCTGTGATTTCCTTTTAAAATTTATTTTTTCCACAGAGTCGTTCTCAAGAAACATCGGGAAAATAGCTTCACGAGAAATTCCTGTAATCCCTTGACATTGGCGTAGAGACATTCATAGCAAACTGTCCTAACCTTTTCACGTGTGCTACTTATTCTGTTTCTTTAAATTTGAGAATCAGCTATCTGAAATGAATATGGCTTACATTTTTTTACGATTCAGTTGGTTAAAAGCTGCAACAGTCTTTAATGCACAACGATTTTGAGAACACTAATTCTTTTAGACAAACCGTAAACCATGTTTAATTGAGAAAAAATAATAAATTATCAATTCGGTTAAAGAATTTTAATTTGATGCCTTTTGACTTTGCAGTACAACCTAACCCAAATGGTATTTTTGATATTCTATAATACGTATCGATAAATATCTATTTAGCCACCGTTTTTTTTACATTCCACAGTAAAATAACCTAAACATTTTTAAAACATTTCTACCATTTCTTTTATACATGTACAACCGTTTAAAATTTCTAAATAAATGCTGATCCAATTTTTAGAAAAAGGTATTTTAAAAGGTTAGAACAAAATGACATGCATTTTAAATATCTAATTAAGCAAAACAGCATTTTAAGAAAATACCTACCGATTGTTTTTTTTAATTATGATTTTTATTTCTTTTTAAAATGAAAATACAATTTTGTACAGATGGGTACTACTCAATGAAACTTTTAATTTAAGGTATTACAAAAGGGGTGATGTCAATAAACATTTTATCCTAATACACTTTACCTACGGTACGTTAGGGTACCCACGGTACCCTAACATACCGTAGGTAAAGTGTATTAGGAATACACGGGACTTAAATACTTACAAATTAAGGGGAAAAGCATTACTTTTGAGTACAGTCTAGACGAATGACGGATCAAGGAAGGTGGTAAGTATGAAAAAACTCCCCTAAATGGATTTCCAAATACATAAATGCTGTTTAAATATAATTGGAAAATCGCATCGTGCATGTGCATCTGGTTTGATAGCGTTTAAACCAAGTTATTACCATAAACAATATTTAACTAATTTTTTAGTCAAAGATAAAATACAAATATATGGGTACTGGTATAGCTTTATTCTTTACTACAAAACCTAAAAAGTTTTATAATCAGAAATCCCTTTAAAAAGCAAAACAGCAAGCGGTAAAACTTGCGTTAACAAAAATTTTAGAAAAATATGCTTCAAATTACCAAAACCATTTTAAAGCTAATAAAACCCATTTGCAATTGCAAATAGGTTATATGATTTAGTACATATAATTTATAATTTAAATTTTATTTCCCCTAAATAGTTCACCTATTTATTTTAAACTTGAAAGGACAATTAATAAAGCTAATGTTATTAAAATGCAAAGAAAATGTTTTGTCAGGATTTTAAAGAGAAAATTTATTAAAAAAATAATTCTCTTATTTTTGTAAATAAGGCTTAATATTTTAGGATATACTTTCATTAGCATCAAACTATTAATCCTTATTTTTCGGTAATAACATTTTTCTACTAGTATCAATAAGTTTATAAAAAATTAATTATAAAATAGGTCGCTCAATACCAAATCTTTTAAATAAGTAACAAAAATGTGTATAAGCAATAAAACCAAACCCTTTTCTCTATGTAAGTCAAATGGTTTAAAGCAAACCTTAGCAGAAAAAAAGTCATCTTATCTTAACAGGTAAATAATACTTACAAAGCATCGTTAAGTGATATTCTGTGCTCTTATCCTAAGTTTTTCCATTAGTGTCAGATCTGGTCATATCTTACTTTAAAGTTAAATGAATAAGAATAAAGTTAAGTGTGCTAGAACTAATACTTAATGTATTTTGGATTATTAAGTTTAAAAAGGGGAGACTAGGACATAGCATTTGTTTCTGTCGGGCACAAATTTACCAATCGAATAAGAAGTTCATTACATTACAGAAACTTTAGCATCCAATCAATCAAAATTAGGTTTATGTGGGTTAAAAGGTTTTTACATAACAAGATCCAATTAGAGGTGTACAGCTGGCTGAGTGGGTCTTGGTTACGGTTTGAACGTCTCCCTTTATTGAAAAATTACTAAAAATATTGTCTAATTTTATAAAGAGAGTATTTTTTAATAATTTGCTAATATTTAGGGTGGTTATTTTTGGGTTCGTATAAAGAAAAAAAATTGTTGATATATGTTCCACAGGTCTTAACTTTTGGAATACAGGGTGCTAAAGTTTTAAGAACAAATATTTTTTTATTATAACTTTGGTTTTAGTAAGTTCTTGTGACCAGGAAAGTTTTTTACACAATGAAATTGCTTTGGTCATGGGTCCGGGGTATAGCGAGTGTGCTTAGCCCTATTGGCTTTTATTAACTGACAGATCACCTGACACAAAAAAAAGAAAAAACTAAAAAAAAAATAAATAAAATAAAATAAACCACCTATCTACATTTTAGTGGCAATCTGCCACCGTTATTAGGAATAACTTAAATGAAAAATACAAATGAAATAAAAATTTTATTTGCAAAAATTTTTATATAAAATTAGGGAAATACAAAGAACTCTTAGATATTATTTATGATGTTTTGTCATAAACGACATATAAGTTTGTTTTAAATGAAATTTTATTATTTAAAAAAGGCGAGAAACGGGTGGTATGTTAATTGATTTTAAGTTTTACTGAAATTACTTTAGCATCAAGCATAGGTTATGATGTATTATTTAAATTATATTAAAAAAAATAATAATTTGGAAACCAAAATTTACAGAAAATCCACACATACAAACAAATATTCATATTTTTACTGAAATCATGCAATAATAATTAAAAATGGAGTTGTAAACAGCAGTGCTGGAACATATCATTTCCTTAGCTAAATACTGCCTCTCTAACACTTATTTTCTTTCCGAAGGTCAGCTATATAGGTAAGTTGCAGATTCTCTGGTGAGATCACCTCCCTCGCCTGCCCAAGCCAACTTGTTTATGGAACATTTCGAGACCATAGTCATAAAAACAGCCGCATTAAAACCTAAAGTTTGGCTTCGCTACGTAGACGATACGTTTGTCATCTAGCAACATGGGAAAGATAAGTTCCTAGATCACCTCAACAAAATACATCCAAAAATCAAGTTCACCATAAAAATAGAAGAAAAAGAACAGTTACCCTTCTTAGACATCCTCCTAACAAAGAAAAATGATGGATCACTTGGACATACAGTTTACCGTAAACCCACTTATACCAATAGATACCTCCACGCTGACTTACACCACCACCCGCTTCAACATTTTGTCGTAGTAAAGTCCCTGACGTACCGCTTTCAGTCACTGACAGATCAAGACCACCTTGGCCATAAAAAACAGACGATTCAACGCGCACTCAAAATAAAAGAAAAACCAACGACAAACGAAAAAGAGAGAAATAAAGCCCTTATACCCTACGTAAAAGGAATATCGGACAAAATTGGGAAAGTACTCAAAAGACACAACGTCACCCCCCATCTTCACGATCGACAGAAAAATCAAAGACATCCTGCCGACACCAAAAGACAAAATCCCATTAAAAAATCAAGGTGCAATATTGCAACCTCTCTTATGTGGGACAAACCAACAAAAAAATTAGCGCCAGGAGAGATGAACATATGAACACAGTAAAGCACAAAGCTGCCACTAATTATGTTTCTTTAAATTTGAGAATCAGCTATCTGAAATAAATATAAATTACATTATTTTCAGTATTCATTTGGTTAAAAGCTGCAACAGTCTTTAATGCACAACTATTTTGAGAGCGCTAATTCTTTCAGTCAAACCGTAAACTATGTTTTATTAAGAAAAAATAATATCAATTTGGTTAGTCTTTTAATTTGATGCCTTTTGACTTTGCGGGACAACCTTACGCAAATAGTGTTTTGATATATATTCCATAATACGCACTGATAAATATCTATATATACACCTTTTTTTTAAGTTTCACAGTAAAATTACCTAGACATTTTAGAAACATTTCTATCTTTGTTTTTATACATGTACAACCGTTCAGAATTTTTAAGTAAATGCTGATCCAATTTCTAGAACGCCACATCATATACACCGGATACAAGATTGATTTTCCCAACACCATAGAATGCTTGCCAGCTGAGAATATTTACCGAAGAAAATTGTGATGGAGTCGGTTAAAATTAAAAAGAAAGCTGACAACTTGAACAACCGTGACGACAGTCAACGTTTGCCAAATACCTGGAAAATTACCTTGATAAACAACAGAATTAGACCGACCACAGATAATAGGCCCTTTAACAAGCAGTCAAGCGAGACAAACAGGTCAAAATCGGTCAACCGTGGATGACAAGTAGCAGTAAGCTTTTATGCTTCGAAAATGGCAAATGTGATTTTGTCAAAACGTCAGCAAACAATCAACAATTATTTTTTTCTAGTTGTTAGTCCTTTATTGCATTTTATTACAAAATTTTCCGAAACGTTTATTTTAACAAATAAATCTCAACCCAATTTTATACGACATTGATTCTATAAAAGCAACATAAACAGTTTCCAATTAAATTTCTCTAATCTCTGCTAATTCTATTATGTATCACGATATAAAATAAATAGCAGCTTTATTGTCATTATAATTAATTAGGTATTACAACACAAAATACCTGCCTAAGCCAAATCATTTAAATGTAGGCACGTATAAGGAACTACAGGGATTTTGGAACTTTACCGTTACACTTTAGATAAACTTGTACGGCTAACAAAATGTGTGCATGTTTAGTAATGTATGCAAGTAGCTCATACACTCTTTATCCATGTTTATATTATATATTTTGTTTTGTACCCTGTAGTTTATAGATAATTTGATTTTTAGCAATTTAAAAAAGAAACTATACTGCTTTTAATAAAACAGAAACTTAAGGCAAAAAATCTCTTTTAGGTTAGATCAGGCATGCTGTCAACTTAGATGATTACTTTCTGTTTGACCTACGACCAATGAGTTTATGCGAATAAAAGCTACAGAGCTTTTTCGGAGAACGGTGGCTGGATGAACCAATTTAACCATCTTTAACCCCTGGGGATGAAAAAGAAATTCATTCCGCCATTAAGTAGTGACGTAAAAGTATATTTTAGAAGTATGCAGTGATTCCTAAACCTTTTTTTTCTAGAATGACATGTGGTGACGTTGACTGGGCAGGGTACAAACCAGCGAAGACAAAGAAATGCTCCAACAGAAACCTCTGGATTTTGAAGGTGGATTTTACAGCATTAAAATATGCATTGAAAGAGCTTCGTTTCTTGAATAGGTTACCGCCTTCGATAAGAACTGAAGCTGGACAACATTGGAGTCTTTATCGAATATGGCAAGATCCGTTTTCCTAACTAAACCTTGGGTGTCATCCTAGACTCTAAACTTATCTAAAACCAACATCTTCAGAAAATAAGAAAGAAAGCGGAGATGAATTTTATGTTAATCAGACGCGTCCATGGGAAAACATGGAGCCTTAAACCAAACATTGTTTATTGGTTATATACCATGGTGGTAAGGCCTATGATAACATACGCATCATTGGTATGGTGGACAAAAATGCGACAAAGAACTGCTGTTACAGAACTTACCAAGATACAGAGACTTGCTTGCTTAGCTATAACAGGAGCAATTAAAACAACCCCAACAGCAGCCATGGAGTGTCTCTTGGATCCCCCACCACTTAAACTCATAGTGATGGGAGAAGGATGGGCTACATCCGACTGTAACAAAAACCAACTGGTGTCTAAGCTATGTTGGGACATAACTACTTAAAAAGTTAGGTTGACGGCAACATCCTGGGCGAGAGAACAGACCAGATAATTTCCCAATACTCCTTCAACAAAAACTTTGTGTTAAAAATTTCGGATCGAAGTGAGCACAGTTGAAGACGTCATCTGGTATACGGATGATTCCAAAACTGAGCAGAGAACTGGAGCGGGCGTGTACAGTAAAAAGAGAAATTCACAATTCTCCATTCGACAAGGAACACACAGTTCTGTATTTCAAACAGAAATGTATGCTTTACTGCACTGTGCAAAAAAATATTGAAGGGCTTGTAAAAATAGGCGGATCTTCATTATAACAGACTGCCAGGCGTCACTAGGAGAACTTGTAAACCTCAAGGTAACGCCCAAGCTAACATGGGAATGCCAAAAAGACCTGAAAGTCCTAGGAGAAGGCAACAGGTTAACACTCCTGTGGGTACCAGGATATTCGGGAATAGAAGGCAACGAAAAAGCGGATAAGCTGGCAACACAGGGCTTATCCACACTTTGGATCAGAACCTGCCAGAACCAGAAATGCGATGAGGGGAAGAGACAGCCTACCATATCCTGTGAAAATGTGAACCGTTAAATCACAAAAGACAGGCATTATTTGGGCAACCGAAAATGAGCCCCCAGGAATATATCAACCAACCAGTCCCTGGGTTTTGCAGACTGGTAGAAGGAACAAGATTAATGGGAGGATTGGTATAACAGATAATGAGAGCACAAAAAGTCCAAGATGTTGCGCTGCCTCCGGTAGTAACTCTAGATGACGTCGCAGAGAAAAAACAGAGCGTCAGGATCGCCAACTAAGAATTTTAGCGCTTAGAAATCGCTTTAGTTTGAATTTTGCCCTTGCGAATAAGCGATTTTAAAAACCAGACACGATAGTCGGGGTGCGTACAGGGATATGCCGAATCAGAATCTTTTAGATTTTTTTTACCTTCCCCAATGGGTGACTCCATTTACTCCTGAGCATATGATCTAAATGTTCAGAGGGTGGTAATATACCACTGCACCTAGACATCAGTAGGTCCTTTGTGTTTCCTCTTGTAGGCGGGAGATTTACTGCGTCGTCCAACCTATTGATTTGAAATAGTTGACGACGTCTTTATGTCTAATTTTGACTACTTACGGCCAGTTCGTGCCCAGCAAGGAGTTTCGTTCAAATATGAGGGCGGGACAATCGCAATGAATGTGTTTCACGGTCCATTTTCTTGTTCACAGCCTCTACATAATTTTGTGTCCTTTAGACCCATTTAAAATAGGTGTCCTCGTAGCCCGCAGTGGCTAGTTAGAACGCCCGTTAGTGTTCGGAGGTTCCTTCTGGACATCATAAGGCTTTTTTCGCTATTAATTTGTCTGAGCTCAGCATTATTTTTGCGAAGTTGCAGTTTGTGGTATCATCCCATTAGGTATGCATAATGGTTGATATATGATAAGAAGGTAATATGATTAAGAACATAATCAACAGGTTGATAATGTCATATTGCGTGTGTAATAAAATGAGATGCTGTTGAATATATTAGCAGTCTTTATAAGCGGTAATATGATGGTCTTTTGGTACATTTAAGTGGTGACACCACATGTCACCACACATTTTTTAAGATGATCACTAACCCCATTGGTAAACAAGATAATGCCAGACCATATATGGTCAGAGTAATCGTAGGTTTCATGGATCAAAACCGCATTAGCCGCTTAGCATGATTTTCAATATATTTTGATCTCTCTCCGATAGAGCAGCTGTAAGACTTTCTAAGTCAAAGATTCTTAATTTTATAGCACGCTTCTAAAACTCTGATAGTATAAATATAAGTTAGAGGTTTTATGGAATGAGATATTCCCAAAAGAATAGAAAGCACTTCATCAGATTGCATAGATGGTCTATGAGGGTCTTAAACACATTATTAGACTAAATTATGTTATTGATTACCCGATTTGGCTTAATACCTAATTATTTATTGGTCATTATTTCTATAATAAATAATAAATATATATATATATATATATATATATATATATATATATATATATATATATATATATATATATATATATATATATATATATATATATATATATATATATATATATATATATATATATATATATATATATATATATAATATATTTATATATTAAGTATAATTTTAATTTAAGTAATATGTTTCCGTTTAGTAAAAAATGTGTTCTAAAGTTTTATTATTATTAGTTTTTTTATTTATCTTACTATTATCGCTCCCTTGGCCTTGTAGCAATAATTTTGAAATATACATTGTTCCTAAATTGATAGTGCAGGTATTGTTAAAATAACGAAAAATTTATGATTTACTGCATTTTAACCAAGAGGTTTATTAAAAAGTAGAGTGTAAATTCAAGCTTAGATTTTTTACGTCTCTATGATACGCAAAATACTCTTTCGGGGCCAACGGTTATTAAAGTAATACAACTGCTATTAAATTTGTTAGCTTTCTGCAAAATTTATACTTAGCTTCGGATTTTATTTACGGTTCTTTACCTGTCGGAGATTCACACTCGGTTGGGTCCAGATAGAAATCATATTAAGAATTTGGAATTGCGCTGGTTTCCGGTCTGTATTATAGTATTATGCTCCACTTTAGGAATCGACGATGCTTGAAATTCCCCCAGAAACAATTTAGGTAATGTTTTTTTTTGAGTATTTTTTTTCTTTTTAAAATGCACTGAAGTAAAAGAAATTAAAATAAATATCGAAAATTGCAAAAATACTTATTTTTTATTTTCTTTTTCATTTACTTTTTCCTTAAGAATTTATTTAAACTCCTCCAATTTTATTAGGGTAAAATTAATATAGACATCTTCAAGCTTTTCTAAATCATTTGCCTATCCACAAGCAAAAAAAAACCGGCAAACCTGACACTTTTCTGTTAGGTTTTTTTTTAATAGTTACTGTTCTATGTATTAAATATAAAAAATACTTAGCAAAGACGGTATTTTTATTAAACATGCAATTAATGAAAAAGAATACATCTTAAAAAAATACAAAATGGTTTGTAAAATAAAACTTGATTAAAAAAACAATTAAAAAAGTAATTTTTTGTTACATAACCCCTATTCTTACTTTCTGACATTTAATATCACATATTAAGGATTTTTTCGCGACATACCGTTTTTAACTACTGGTTGATAGCAGTTTTTTTCCCCACCATTCTAACCGAGCTTAACCCGCTTATCTCGCAAAAACGAAACGGTTTACGTATGTCATGCATGTGTCAACCTACCTAACCTAACTATTCCTTTTGTATATGGCTTTGTTCTTAATTAAAAAAAAAATTGTTTCAAATGAAAAAAAAAAAAAGCTGCCAGCGTTTGTGCAATGGCTGAAAAATTATTTTTCAGTAACACTACTGAAGAAGTTTTAGACTGTTGCTTTCAACTGTTGGGTCATCAAAAACAGAAAATAATTTGATTCCTTTTTAAAATAAGATATTTGCTGTGTCCAAGTCAACTGTAACAAGTAAATCTTCTTCTCTATGACTGAAATATAATTGCTAATTTATCCATTTGAGAATTAACTAATTAAATTGAGAAATCTGCAATCCAAATAGTCTTTAAACCATAGCAAAAAAAACATCACCTAAACCAAAACATTAAGAACGCCGCAAATCCTCTATTATTTTAATTTGACACTTGACATAACCATTATGAACGCTCCTCCCGACTAATGGCGATAGCGGTGGATTCTGGGTAAAAAGTAATGACGTAAATTCTGACGTCATAACAACTTCCCCTACGTTACCGCTTCTCGCCAAAATAAACCGGTATGTTAACTGTCCAAACAATTTTCAACGGGGTATGTCGCCAAAGTTAGTTTATTCAAATTTGCCTCCATAACATTGGTCATGTGACTAGTGTCAAAATGTTGTTTTTGGGCTATAATAATAAAAAATAATCTTATTTGTTTCAAACATTTTATCCCGTATATTACGAAGAGGGTTAAAATATAAACCTGAATTTAGCTGTAACCTTTTATTTTAACTGCAATAAATATATGATTGTTACAATATTTATCCACATATCAAGTATATGCATTTTTGTTATCATTGTGGAATTTTTATAAGGTCACTTTTACTTTTACATCATCTTCGTCTAAAAATTTTGGGCGGCTCAATGCTCTCTTTTTAGTGGTCCAAAAAGAAAAAAAGCACATGTTGATAAAATGGAGCTATAACGCAATGTTTAGAATATATAGTCAGAGTGAACAAAAATTCTAAACTTTGTTATCTTATAAGAAATGTTGATTTGATTAAAAAAGTTCTAATAAATATGGACGCGGAAATGCGCTTATAAAAAGTTATTTCGTAATTATACTGGTTAACGTGTAACGTTGCGTATATAAGTCTGAACTCATTACCCTCCTCTGAACTTTCACTCTTTAATATGCACTGTGCTTTTAGTCAGTAGCGTAGCGCCAGCGATCTAATGGGGGAGGGGGTTTTCAAAATTTTATACAAAGATTTTCAAACAAGTTTATTAACAATGATAGTATAATCTTAAATCTTAAATTAGGTTATGTATTGAAAAATACAAACGCACACACACACAGACGAACAGACTTTTTTGACCCAAACAACACATTTTTGATGAAATCCGAAAAAGTTAATTTTATTGTGAAACTAATACCTTCATACTGTTGTATGGAGAGGTAGAACACTTTGGTTGTAATACTTGTATATGTATTCAGATATACCTGAGACAACCAACTTCAATGACGCCAATTTTTCAGTAGAAGCTCTGTGATAACTTGCTTTTTTATGCTCCTCAAATTTTTCGAGTGCTTTTTTCCAGTTGCAAAATTTGGTAACCACAAATTGTCCAAGCTTCTGTTCACCTACACCAGCCGATTTATCAGTAGGAGGGCATAAAGCACAATATTTACAGTAAGCGCCATCTTCAGTGCCAGAATATGCTAGCCACTTATACTTTCCGAGCCACTGAAATTGAAATTTTAAATTTCTGTCTCCACTACTGGGAAAGTTGAAGTCTATCTGTGGAACCCACACCGTATTTAAAGCATTTATTTTCTCTTTTGGAGAACACAAATTCTCGTTTTCTAAAACAGCAATATCATTATTATTATAAACATAGGGAGTAGGTAACTCTTTCTTACCTGTCATATCACTACAACTACCCTAAAATAAAAAAATAGTTTAAAGTTTTTGAACATTGTACAGGACATTGTACTCAATCGAAATCTACATGGAAACCACATTTCCACATTTCAAGTGAATAAATTAATAAATAAACATACTTTTTAAGTATTTAACCACTCATTTCAACCTTTTACAACTCCCGAGTTTCTGGCGAGAACGGAAAATACAATTGATCCAAGTTGGACTAAAATTCATACAGACAGACAGTTTCTTATACTTAATACGAACCCTCAATTGCATCATCACGCCAAACCATTCAAGCACTTTGTGCTGACTTCTGTACTTGGATCCGTAACGATTATATTCTAAATTTGATGCCTGTCTTGCTCTTCATTGTCTTCAGTTAACTTTTTTTTTCAAAAAATATTTAGCAGTGAGCTTTGATTTGATCGCTTTGCCATTTTTCTTTAAAAGATTATCACTAGCCAACTAAATCTGCATTAAAAAGTAGCTTTACAATCGCATACACCGCCCGCATACACCTGTACTGCCTGACCACACTTGTGGCCGCTTACCGCCAGCCATGTGGCGTTAATTTTTTTGTCTCATGGGGGGGGTTTTAACCCCTAAACCACCCCCAGCGCTACGCGCCTGCTTTTAGTTGCAGATGTTCTTGCAAATCTACGCAAGCGCTTATTTCATAAGCCATAATTTGTTTTACAAGTAGGGTATTTTTAGTCAATGTTAATACATGGGGGATAAAAAAGCAATCCTTATGCAAGCCATTTATCACAGACCTTACCAATTAATTGTTTTTTTTTATAAATCAAAGATTACCTGGTTGTTCCTACAGAAAAATGAAGTTCATCAGATAACCTACTAGTAATAAGATCTTTTAGTCGTCTTTTTTTAGTTTTTTAAGAAGCTTTTTGAAACTTGAGCGCGCTGTCTTACGCGTGTTTGCCTGTGTCTAGGTTTGTCTGCATTATTTTCTGGAATAATTGGCAATTGAATTCTTGCAAAAGTCAGGACGCGTATTGCCACGGCTGCCTTTCACCAACTTGATAATTTTATATTTAAATTAAAGCAAAATAACCCACTAATTTTAGCTATTTTATTTTGGTATTGATGGTTGGACTTTTCAGAGACGTTTATTTCCGAATATAGTTTATCGGTGACTATAGCCACGCTATCTGATTTTGCGCTTAAAAAACATATTTCCGCTAGCTGGTTATTGGCTATGGTGACTCTTTTACAGAAACAGTTGTAAAAGTTATAGACAGATGCAGTTAAAATATATTGCAAATAAAAGTCTGTATACAAAGTAACAAAAATATGGAAAAAGTACAAAATGTTATTTTAGTTGTTAAGTTACCCATAATGGAGCTAAAACGGCGACGGGTAATGCCAAGATAAATTTAAGAGATTTTAAAATTTTTCATCATGTACCTTCCAAATGAAAAGCTTAGGTTTACAGAAGACGGGACAGAAGTGATGTCCTTTATTATTTTTTGTTGCTTTCTTAAAAGTTAAACCCGCATTAGGAGAATTGTTTAGTCAAATATGTCATTTTTCTGAAGGATAATGATCGACCTCATCCTGACAAGTTACATATTAACCTTACACACAATGCTTCGTGCTATGGACAAAAGTTATTTTCCTTTTGGTAATCGTATATAACTTCTAGACAACTTGTTGTTGGGGTTATCTTATTGTTTGCATTCATTTTGAATTAACGCAATGATAATCTTCAAGGAGTATTTATTTTTTGCTACCAACATCATATTTGTCACATTTAAAAAACCTTTACCAACTATAAAATATAAAGGCCAAGGTAAGTTGGGTAATCATTTCTAAAATTATTTAACCTTTAAAAAGATTAAAAAACAACTAAAATATCATTTTGCACTTCTTGCATATTTTTATTACTTTATATACAGACTTTTATTTTCAATATATTTTAACTGCATCCGTTTATAATTTTTACAACTTAAATCTTTTTAAAGGTTGAATAATTTTAGAAATGATTACCCAACTTACCTTGGCCTGTATATTTTATAGTTGGTAAAGGTTTTTTTTAATATGACGAATATGATGTTGGTAGAAAAAAGTAAATTCTCCTTGAAGTTTTGCCATTGCGTTAATTCAAAATGAATGCAAACAATGAGATATTCCTAACAACGAGTTGTCTAGAAGTTATATACGACTACCAAAAGGAAAATAACTTTTGTCCATAGCACGAAGCATTGTGTGTAAGGTTAATATGTAACTTGGCAGGATGAGGTTGATCACTATCCTTCCGAAAAATGACATATCTGACTAAACAATTCTCCTTTTTAAACACAATGCATGTTTAACTTTTTGAGTAAGCAACAAAAAATTAATAAAGGACATTACTTCTATCCCGTCTTCTGTAAACCTAATCTTTTTTATTTCGAAGGTAAATGATGAAAAATTTAAAAATCTTTTAAAGTTATCTTGGCTTCACCTGTGAAGCTCGGTAGAGACTTTAACACGTCGCCGTTTTTGCTCCATCATGGGTAAACTTTTTGGAAATTACCTTTAAATAATCTTCAGATGGGAATCCATTTTATTTTTGACGCTACCACGTTAATGTTGGTCTGGGTTGTCGAAGTTTTCGGATTCCTCGCCCACCCGGGTTTTAAATAAGGTGGATTTCTTGTAGTGTTCTTAAACTTTGGTTTGTTATCCTTATTCGCTAAGACCATTTATTTGGTTAAAAAAACACCTGGTCATATTTAAATCCATCTTGTATATAAAAGAATCACGACAGGGTAAAACTATATAGAGGTGTTTCAAAAATATAAACATACCTTTAAAACGATATCATTTTTTAAATATAAGGTATGAAAGAAAAAAAGTAAAAATTGGGATTTTATATTTTTTTTCACCTGGTTTTTTGATTTGGATTAAAGTTGGTTATGCCAAAACTTTTATCAAAATACACTTTTTGATAATGAACTTTTTTTACTAGTTTGAACTACTAGCGCAGTTCCGGGCATTTTATTTTTTTACAATTATTTCGTCATAACTTTTTGGTAACAAAATTTTTGATATTTTGCTACATAATACTTATTTTCTCTTTAATTCCACGTAAAGAAGGTACTTAAATTAACTCGATAAACTTAAGCGTTTTTAAAATATTTAAATTGTAAACATGAGTGGTACGAAAAAGCTAATAATTAAAAAAAAATAGTTTTAATTTTTACAAAAATGTTATTTTTACTAAAACCAAAATTAAAAACATTTATTTGAGCAAAGGGTGGACACATTAAAAAAAAATTATAAGAATTATACCATTGTTCATAAATTTAAATGTTAGGTACTCTTTTCGTGCGAAGCAAATTTAAATATCTTTAAAGCCGTTAAGTTTCTCAAGGTAATCCAAGAGTATATTTTTTATGTAGAAACAAGCGTAATACCATAATACCAAAAAAGATATGACAAAATAATGGTCAAAAAATAATGTAATGGCCCGAAGCTTTACAAATGGCCCTTGAAAGTAACAAAGTTTGTCATAAGAAGATGTATTTTGGTCAATGTTTTAGCTGTAGTAAGTTTTTTTCTTTAAATCGAAATACCCATATTAGTTATACATAAAAAAACCCTATCTTTACTTAAATATTTAACTTATTGGGAGACCCGACGCGTTTCGGTTAAACAACCATTATCGGGGTCAGTTTTTTATCGAAAAAAAATAAAAACGTTTAAAAAATTGTGGATACGTGGAAAAATAAAACTTAACTTACATTACTTTGGCACATGTTAAACCGCGCCAAAACACCAAAAACATACATTTTACAAAACTTCGCACCACCTATTAAAAACTAACAATATAAACAAAACGAGGTCAAAGTCCAATTATAGGATATCAAAGGACCTCAAGATGCCCTAGGACAGGTCAACCCCTCAATTCATCTTCAACAGACACTTTCGGATTGTCATACCAGATAGGGAGGACTGGAAAGACGGCCCTCTAATCAAAGCCGATCATATCTGGTATACAAATGGCTCCAAGACCAACAAGGGAGTAGAAGCTGGCATCTATGGAGACAAGCCTACAGAAAAGATAACCTTAAGTCTTGGTCAGCATGCCACGGTTTTCCAAGCGGAAATGGCAGCATTGTGCCGAGCTGATTAAAGAAAAAGGGGGTAAAGGAAAACACCTCGTCATTTATTCAGACAGCCAAGCGGCCCTGAAGACCATCAGTTTTCCAAAAGTTAATTCCTAACTAGTGGGGGCTGTATACAGGCCCTGGAAAAAGTCGGCTTGGCAAACAAACTTACGGTAGCCTGGGTACCAGGCCACGAGGGCCACCCAGGTAACGAAGAGGCCGACGACCTGGCCAAAAGAGGATCAGCCATGGAAATGCTAATCTAATCTAACAATATAAACAACGAACTTTCAAAGTGCCAAAGTAATGTAAGTTTAGTTTTATTTTTCCATCTATTTATAAGTTTTAAAAAATACTTTTTTCCATGTATATGACTAACTTTTGATAATGGTTGTTTAACCGAAACGCGTTGGGTCCTCTAATAAATTAAACCTTTTTAGTGAAGATAAGGTCTTTAATTTTTAATAAATATGAATGGACTCCACCCCGGGAACAAATTTAAAAAAAAAAAAACGAAATACCCGATGATTTAAAAATAATGGAACAATCTCAATTTTAAAATGTTTCTTTTGCATCCTGTATCTTAAAAATAGTTAAAAAAAAGACATTTAAAAAATTACTTTAATTGGACTGGACAGGATAGCAGGTTATTTATGCAGTCACTTTAAAAGCCCTTAATATTTTTTAATTCCACCCGGTGGCTTTATTAGCTTAATTTTTCCGCATTACCATTTAAATCTAAGGTTGTGCCGAAAGATGGAATTATTTTTTATATTGCTAAAATATTCCTCATTACTCTTTTTTAACTTTCCTAAATGCTTTATCCCATACATATTTAAATAGTATAATTCCGGTTTCCCGGTTTCAGTATTTAGGTTGATTTAAAGTCCTGCTTAAACGACTACCTTCTAATGAGCCAGCTTTTTATAATTTATTTTTTTATAAAAAGGTGCATTTTATTATATATATTATAGGAAAAGTAGATTGTTAGGGAGAGTTGACTCTGCTTAGGAAGAGTCAACTGTTACTAAAAGTACCAGTAA